>OY757919.1:60421733-60541733 GCA_963585895.1 Sepioteuthis lessoniana
CTACAATGTCAAAGTATTCCGTGTCTCCATCCGGTGATCGTACTTTTACTTTAGTGTTTCTATAAAGAATTGTTATTGCCGCTACGGTTTCTTTAGGTATGCCGTACGCTAGTAGGATTTGTTCCATCTTTCCTCTGTGAATGGAGTCGAAAGCCTTGGTAAAGTCGACAAATATTAATGTCGCTTGTAGGTTCTTTGCCCGTATACCTTCAAGGATTCTGCGGATGGTTAATATTTGTGAGGTTGTGGATCTATTTCTTCGGAAGCCATTTTGGTTTTTTCTAAGTATGATGTCGATTTTGGGTTCTATTCGGTTTCGTAGTAGGGCATTGTAGATTTTGGCAGCTATGGATGTAAGTGTTATGCCTCGGTAGTTTTTGGCTAATCCGAGGTCCCCCTTTTTAGGGAAGGGGAGTATGCATCCCTTCATCCATCTATCTATCGGATTTTGATTGTATACTGCGTTGCAGTGTCGGAGCAGTATGTCGTCGAATTGTCTGGTCTTCCTTACTTCCGGGGATATATATATATATATATAATCCTATATATATATCATAACTATGCATATATACATTCATATCATACATATACGTATATATCATATTTAAATAATTGATATATATGTTAATATCATACATACATATATATATATATATATATATATATAATCCTATATATATATCATAACTATGCATATATACATTCATATCATACATATACGTATATATCATATTTAAATAATTGATATATATGGTAATATCATACATATATATATATATATATATATATATATATATATATATATATATATAAGTAAATAATGAAGTAAAATCCGTCAATATCGAGAAAAAAATTTGGATAACAAGGTAATCCAAGCAGAAGAAAAGATTTCTTGAGAAACAAAGTCGACTCTATAGCGTTTCGGTTCAAATGAACCATCATCAGGATTGGGAGGGATGTTATTATTGATGTTATTTCCACAAATATCATAATTTCCCTCTTATAAAATTTTATGGAATTTAAAAAAAATTAAATTTACATTTGAGGTTGCATATTTGGGTTTAAAAGAAAGAAAAAAAAACTAAGATTTGAATTTAAATTTTGAAATTTAAATTGAATTTGGTATGTTAAAAATTTAAATGAATGTCGCACATCTACCATTCATCCTCTTTTTAACTTTTTATTTTTATGATATCAATTTACTTTTATTTTATTTCAGTCATTCACAGTATTTTGTTACTCTGCTATTCATGTTTGTTTGGCTTGTCTTATCCTCTCCCCCTCCCCTTCTTTCTCCTTCCCGCCCCACTTGCCTTTCTTCTACCCTCTTTTCTCCCATTTTTTCCGTTTTCCTCTTCCCTCTTCCTTCTTTCTCTTTCTTTTTTTTTTTCGTTTCCTTCCTTCCTTTCATTCGAAATTTTTCTCGATGTTCAAATGCAACACATTATTTCTACATAATATTCGCCAAAAATCACATGACATTTTTAAAAACAAACGCTGGTTTATTGTTTAAACGGCCAACTTTTCCTGATATATAGGTTTTCCCTGTTTTTAAAAAATATTTTTTTGAATACCCATCTTTGATTTGACCTCACTAAAATCATCCCTCCCAGTCCTGATGATTGTTCATTTGAACCAGAACGCTATAGTGTCGACTTTGTTTCTCAATAAATCTCTTCTTCTGCTTGGATTACCTTGTTGTCAAATCCCCCCCCCAACAGCTCATTGGCCTAGTGGGTAGGGTGTTTGCCAATGGTCCGGGAGACCTGAGTTCAATCGCGTCATACCAAAGACTTTAAAAATAGTTCTTGATACCTCTTTGCTTAACACTCAGCAATATAAGGTACGTATCGATGGTAAAGTGGAGAAATCCAGGGAAAGGAGTAGCACCCTCCCCTACACCTCGGTGTAGTAGCTATTGAAAAGGGAGCCTTTTGGTCGCCCTCGACTACGGTCGCCAACTTTTTTTACTTATATATATATATATATATATATATATATATATATATATATATATATATATATATAATTTTTTAAAAAGTCTTTACCTGACCATCGAAGAAAAGATTAATCTTTTAAAACAAGAACATTTGAAGTTTAATATTCTGAAAATTTTATAATTAGTCATCCTCTAAGGAATTTTTTTCGAAAATGGATGAACACTATAGGTAGAAATGTATTAAATAAAAAAATGGTCATTTAAGGAACAACCGTTCAATGGAAGGGAGCAAACCTATTTGAGACGATATTAGCTGAATAAAAATTCGGAAAACTAAGTGTAAGAAAAAACTAACTTTCTAAATTTTCGTTTGTTGATATTTTGAAATTTATCTATTTATTTGCTTAAGTATCTTAGTAGCCTTAATGACCATCCACAACCTGCTTCCTCCCCAAAAGAAGAGAGGAAAACTATCCGAACTGACCAATGCGTTGAGTAGCGTTCGACTCAAATTTCTGACAATCAAAGAAACATAACTTGTTTATTCTATGAGAATATAAGTTGATTCCAACTCGTAAAAATGCATGCTAAACTATTATTTTCTTTCACGTGGCCTTTTGAAGAAAGGAAATATAGGCATTAAAGTTGTTCCGTATGCTGAAGAAAAACAGAAAATAAAAATATTTCCATTGCATCAGAAAACAAAGAAACAATTTTCCCAAAATAACTTTTTCTAAGCATTAGAGAATAGAATCCCAAGTGTGCCTGATCCAGATAAGATAGGTATTATTTGTTTCTGCCTTCCACCAGACAGGACTTGACACAAGGTCAATGACCCGAAGATCGGCTCAAAGTGGAGATTAGGGGGAGGGGAAGGTCGGGCAAGAGCCGAGGCTCGAACTCTGCTGGACTTTGCTGGTCATCGGCTCAGTGCAATGTGAACCTGATGAGCCTAGCAGGACATGGGTCCAAACATGGCCCCAGGCAAAGATGCCTGATTATAGCTTAAATAGGACAACGAAGTCCATTGCTATACTTGCTGGTCAACGGTTGTTGCGCGCCCACCCAGTCAAAAGCCGCGGGGCAGGCAAGGTTTTATTTGTCTCTGCCTCCCACCAGACAAGACTTGACACAAGGTCAATGACCCGAATGTCGATTTTAGTGGGGATTAGGGTTGGGGGAAGGTCGGGCACGAGCCGAGGCTTGATAAAATATGTGAGTTAAACTTTAACTAAGAAAAATACTTGAAAGCATTTAACTGTGTACAAATAAATGATTAATAGTAAATAGAATCTTCATATTAGATAGCAATACTTGAAACAATTTAAATGTGTGTAAAAAATGAGCTTAGGCTCGTTTAAAAATGTTATCAAGAAAATGTGTTAACAAATCATATATATTTAATATATATGTATAAACTGGATTTGGCATTAAATGGCCAACAATGAATGATATCACATCAAATCAAACCAACTTTTTTAGATGAAAAACATTATTAACATTGTAACTTTTAACGTTAGGATTTTAAACACAATAAACCAGCTACTCGAACTTATAGTATTTGCAGCCGAGTACAATATAGACATTATATGCGTGCAAGAATATAGATATTACCATAGTGAACAAGAATTAAAATACCAAGATGCCAGTTATGGGTGGACATTTGGAAAAACTCTGTCAATGTCACCGTAGGGTTTGTAGGAATGCTTCTCAACCCTCGTGCCTTAAAATCACTAAATAGCACCGAGAGAAGCTAACTGAGAATTATGAGTGCTGCTGTTTATGGCAATCTGTGCACAACACTCGTCTCTTGCAACAGTCCAACCAATGCCAGTCGTGAATCAGATATCCCAACCTTCGGCAATGGATTATCTTCGCTTGCTTGACATATTCCGAAGTACAACGGTCTAAACATCGGTGGGAACTTGAATGCTCAAATAACTAAAAACGAAAATAATAAGTTTGGCTTACACAAATTGTCAAATAGAAATGGCAAATATCTAGCAGATTTTTCACTCAAGAACTGTCTTTCATGTCTAAATACTAAGTACCAAAAAAGGCGGGGAAAACTTATTCAAACTAACACATCTAGATCATATACTCATAAACAAAAAGTGGATAAATAGTGCTCTGTACAGTAAGGAATACTTCTCTTTTTAATGAGTATCTTCTGATCACAGAATCATCTGGGCAAAGATAAGCCTGAGTCTACGCTGAAATAAGAAACAAATGACTAGTCCTCACTTACCAATAGACACATAGGCAATAAATATATGGTAAATGTATAAATCAAACTGGATACTCATCAGGAGAAATCTAAAAGACACACTCTGTATATCGAATTTTGAAAACTTTGTTACTGCTCACATGGAAGTTGCGGCAAATTGCATACCAACCAAACTAAGAGCAATATATGGAGTCTCATTAGAACAATGGTTTCACATTGAAAAAGCAAGAGGCAGACAATATCCCGCAGAAACTATGACAGATGCAGACAACATAGATAATCAACCACTTTACGAAAATACACTTACCCGAATAGAATCCCTGCTGCATCGCCTGGAACAAGTAGCAGGAGGCACTGTCCCCCACGTGAATGTAAATAAAACAAAGTTCATGCATTTTAAACAAAAAGGAGCCATCACCACTCTGAGGAACAATCCTCTAAAATTAGAAGATCAATTCTCATAGCGCAGCAGTAACATCTCATCAACTGAAAGTGATGTCAACATTCGCCGAGCAAAGGTGTGGAATCCTATTGGCAGATTATAATCTGATTTACATATGATTAATAATTATTAATCATATGTAAATCTTATCTATCCGATAAAACAAACGGGATTACTTTCAAGCTGGAGCTGTATCCATGTTTCTACATAGATGCATCACACTGATTATTTACATAAAAATTGATTTGGCGTTAAATAACCTACAAAGGTTGATATGCCATAAAACCAAACCAAACCAA
The DNA here is from genome assembly GCA_963585895.1 of Sepioteuthis lessoniana. Taxonomy (NCBI): domain Eukaryota; kingdom Metazoa; phylum Mollusca; class Cephalopoda; order Myopsida; family Loliginidae; genus Sepioteuthis; species Sepioteuthis lessoniana. The sequence continues at coordinate 60,426,641 of OY757919.1, forward strand.
ATAGATGCATCACATGGAAACTGACGAAACGCATGAAGAAAAAAGCTAGAGAGTAAACTACACAAGAAAGCTACGTTTAATGTCTTGAATAAATTCTTGAAGCAACACCCCACAAAACAGCAGCTATACGACCACCTGCCTCTAATCTGAAAAAAACAAAAACAATTCAAGACGAACAAGACATGCCTAACACTGTTGTAGAATCAAAGACGAACACATAAGCGACGTTTACTTATAGACTCCTATGATATATGTATTCACTGAGTCAGAATTTATCATGCTAATAAATGTTTTAACCAATTCTCCGAAGCGAGTATACTCAGTATAAGCTGGTAAGATATTGAAATAAGCAAATTTGTTCAGTTCGCATTTCATCCCCTTGCAATAATGTAAAAAAAATACTTGATGATAGAAATAATCACATGAACTACCAAAAAAAAATTTTTTTAAATAATCTCAATTGAAATAAGTTAAATTGGTTCGGTTTAAGTGATCTAAATAATCTATTTTAAAGTGTACAGTAACCATCCTGAAATATGTAACATTATCCTATTTACCAACCCCTCCGCTCGGGCAGGATATAACACAAGGTCAATTTTTAAGCGGAGTTTAACAGGTTTTAATTCAGAGTTTTCCTTCTCCTAGACTAGTTGCCTAACCAAAGTTGAAGAACCTAGTCTGTCCTACTATTTACCCATAGTTGGAGGGAGAATAATTCGATTCATACCTTTCCCAAAGGTATTAGTGCTATGTGAAATGCAATCAGTCTCGTCCAGGATTTGAACTCGTGTCGCCGTGTTCATTTCCTACGACCATAACAATTACACCACGGGCACCTCCAATATGTAACATTATTGTTCGCAGGGAATCACTGTGTTCTCCAGAATTGCTAACGTCACAACTTGGTTTTGTTTGGTTGGGTTTCTTTGTTTAAAGGCATATCAGCCTTCATAAGGTTATTTAATGCCAAAGCCATCCTTGTTGAAGGACATTTTAACCCATAACTGGAAGGGATAAGGGGGTTCATAAGGGTATTAATCCGAAAATGAATGTAATAGCTCGACGAGAGCTCGAACTCGTTTACTATGATCTCGCAGTCCAGCACGTTATCCACTCCCTCGACGTGACAACTTCAACATGGTTGAATGCACCCCTTTACAAAATCAACATCCTTATAATTTAGTTTAACATTTGTGACCACTTAGCACTGGTACCAGGAAATCTAAGTATTTCAACATTAATCAGTTCAATTTCTAGGGTCCTTCCTCCCAGGCAGTACCTGCATCATCAAATGATTGAACTGTTCTATTTGAACTATAGATGGAACTTTAATAGGTACTACCACTCTGGAGTAGTGTAATGGTAATAAAGGGGTATACCACACTTCATTGAGCTTCAGGAATGGGGGCACACCATCAGATACAATTTAGTTGTTTGATTTGGTTTGGTTTGGTTTCATGGCATATCAACCGTTCTAGTTTATTTAATGTCAAATCCATTTTTATACATATAAACAGTTCACTTTAGCGTAAGTACAGTTTTTTTTACTTTACACGCAGTTAAATGTATAAACTGTTCTACTTGAAACAGTTCAGTTTTGCATAAGTACACAGTTTAGTTCTATTCGACCCATAGATAGGACCCTATCCGGTGCTACCACTCAGGGCCAGAGAGGAATTGGAAATAATGAAGGGGTACTCCGCATTTCTCGAAGCTCCAGCATTACTGGAGCCTCACCATCAGATTGTTTAGTGACATATCCAGGACACTAATTGGTGGAGTTTTACCCCTCTGCAGAAATGCAGTCGGTGTATTCTGCTGCCCTAGCCGACTCGGCCATGTATGATTTGTAAATATATTTTCCTGATAACATTTTTTAACGAGCCTTAGCTCATTCTTTTTGCACACTGATAAATTATTTCAAGTATAGCTATTTAATACGAATTATTCCATTGAACATTACAGATTTGCTTACCCACAGTTAAATGGTTCCACTTACTGTCATGTATCACGAACAATCCAATTAAACACCAGACCGTTGTTTACACAGTTAAATGATCAAACAGTTCTATTTCTAATAATTCAATTCAGCATAAATCAATAAAGTTTAGTGGTTCCAAGTATTGCTATGAATCATTAACAATTCATTTAAACATCAGCCATTTGTTTACACATAGTTAAATGATCAAATAGTTCTTTGTCTAACAATTCAATTGAGCTTAAGTCATTTGTTTGCACCCAGTTTAAATGTCAAATAGTTTATTTGACCCATACATAGGACCCTATCAGGTGTTACCACTCTGGGTGAGAGTGGACAAGGAAGAGATGGTAATGAATGAGGTACTCTGCATTCCCCAAAGCTCCAGTATTACTGGAGCTTAACCATCAGATTTGTTGAATGTCGTATTTAGGACACTCGTTGGTGGGGGATTTTACCCCTCTGCAGAGATGCAGTTAGAGTTTTCTACAGTTCCATCAACAGCGTGGCGAAAATCCTGGTCGTGACTCGTAACTAACGAAACCTTTTTAAAAAATCCCTAAATCCCGAGTGTGATTGCGTCTCGCACCATTAGCCAGTATGAGATATTTAACAATGCAGTGATATACATCCTCAGTGATGTATCAGACAAGGTCCTTTGGGTTTTCGGTCTTTAAACATCAGACCACTTTACTGACATCGCCTGGATTAATCGGACCCCGACGGGTATGTTGTATAGCCACAATACAACTACACGTGTACAAATATACACGGGAACATAATCAACTGATAATGACGACTTCAATAACAAACGAATACACTTTTTTATAAAAATATAAATCTCTCACACTTTATTTTCGAAAAGGGGATGTTTGTTGTGTTTGAGAAATGAGTGGAGACAAGGACGGACTGTTATATTGACCCAAGTTCTTATCTCGACCATAGCAGCACTTCTTTCGCATCTTGGCTTAGGTTGCTCAACCGGGGGTCACTAAGGGTCCAAAGTCCTCAATCTGCAGCTGGTTCTCACTTCAGTATCCTGTCTTCAACTAACTCCAGCCGCCCGGGCACCTGGTTATATTATTTTCTAACGTCCACCTGCTTCCGCTGTTCTTCCGCTTATTTACACAGGTGCATCTCTTGATTGACGACTCTGTCGAAGGTCAATATATAACAGGTATACCACGAACTTCCTACGTCTACTGCCGTTTGAACTTCGAAAAAATAAAAAACCGCGGCAAAGGCCGACCTATTTAATAGCAACTGCCCATCACAGCAACCTATTAGAAATAGATGTTGATATTGCTACCTGTATATAAGTCGAGTTTGTGGTTGGCCACACAGTTAGACACCAGGCTCACAAGTAGTTGGAGGCGGCTATTACTTGACACTGCATTTGATGGAATTATCGATGTTGGTTTTTGGATTGTTCTTTAAACGTCGGGTTTGACAAATTTTTATTAGTTGTGACGTTACTGCTAATGAGGTGGTTGCTGGAAAATGCCGGGGTGCCGACATGTCTCTTGGTATTCTTCCTCGCTATTGGTTGCTTCTTCGAATTCAGCGGTTAAAAATCCAGACTCCGATTCTTGGGTCAAGAATTGCTCTACTCTGCTGGCCAGAAGCTACTCGTTTCTCTCCTGTCCTCTCCTTTTGTGATGGGACCAGTTTTTATATCCATCACTGGGCTGTAGAATTCTCAAGAATCTTCTAGAAAATTCCACAACATTCGAGAAACAGGAAATGCGCGGTTATTTGTTGTTTCTTGGTTTTCTTTTCCGCCGGTAGCCTCATGTTTACTTAAGGTCACGGAGTCGTTTCGTTTAACCGTTAAAACCTGACGACCATGATACGTTACACTGATCTTATCTCTGCCCTGTGGGTGGAGGTCAAATAACAAAGGGATTCTATTTGGATGTTACTAGAACTCACTAAAGTCCACAAGAAAAAAAGATTGCTAATAATTTTCTTTTAAAACAAACCACCTCCTATATATATATATATATATATATATATATATACTAATTTTCCTAAACGAAAATCCACCTAAATGTCCCATTACGCTATATTAGTATAAAGTTATAGTTAATAGGTTACGTGTTGATTTGTATGTGAATAGTTTGTAGGTAACCATTCTGTAAGAGCTGATTTGTTTGCACACAGTTAAATGGCTTCAAGTAATGCTATTTAACATTAGTAATTAGTAAATGTAGAAATAGAACTGTTTTTTGCATTAAAATGGATTTAGCATTAAATAACCTTCAAGGGTTGATATGCCATAAAATCCAAACAAACAAACAAACAAATAATTAGTAAATGATTGAACAGTTCTATGTACGTGGCCCTAACATGTACTATCAGAATAGACCTGGGATTAATGGCAATGAAGAAGTACTCAACATTCCCCAAAGCTCCAGGACACAGTTAACGTGTTGACTTCATTTATTGTAAATTGGAAGATGCTTTATAGAAATCACATGAAAAAAAGAAAAAAAAGAAAAAGAAATAAACGGTTGATATCTAGTTTGATTGCAAACATATTTGATAATAAAATAGTTAGATGAAATAGAGAACACGAATTTACTTACAAGTTTATAATTGACATATTGACCCCCCACCTCCCAAAAATCAATGCTTGAGAGAAACAAGAGTAAAATGAACTTACATCGGACATGTCAATAATAAAATACTAGTCTCGAAACAGGATTTTAAATGTGCTTAACATTTGACCGAAAAGAAAAAAAATGGATGACAATCTGCCATGAGTTTGAAAGAACGAAAGTTGTCCTTTGCCTGTTCTCACAGAGACAATAAGTGAACTGACAATAGTGAATGCGTTTGTGAAATATTAATGATTGGTTGGTTGTTTGGGTTTTATGGCATATCAACCTTTGTAGGTTATTTAACGTTAAATCCATCTTTATACAAATGATCAGTTCTATTTCAAACAATTCAGTTTAGCATGAGTACACAGTTTAATTCTCAAAAACTTTTCTATTTCAAGCTATTCAGTTTATTCAAACAGTTCTAATTCAGTTTAGCACAAGTACAGATTTTGTTTACACACGGTTAAATGTCAAAGCACTTCTATATTAAACAATTCAGTTTAGTGTAAGTAGAGTTTCAATGTCAAAAACAGTTCCATTTCAAACAATTCAGTATAGCATAAGCACGCAGTTTCAATGTAAGTACGGTTTAATTGCCAAAAACATTTCTATTTCAAGCTATTCAGTTTAGTCAAACAATTCTAATTAAAACAATTCAATTTAGCATAAGTATGCAGTTTAGTTCTATTTAATCCATAGATAGGACCCTATCAGGTGCTACCATTCCGGGCCAGAGAGGACCTGGGAGCAATGGCAATGAAGGGGTACTCCGCATTCCCCAAAGCTCGAGCATCACTGGAACCTCACCATCAGATTGTTTAGTGTCATATCCTGGACACTCATTAGGGGAGTGTCTTACCCCTTTGCAGAGGTTCAGTCGGTGTATTCTAGAGCCCCAGCCGACTGGGCAAGAAATATTAATGAGTCATGGATGCTAGAAGTAAGATAATCAGTGCAGACCGCTCCTTTTTCCATCACCCCTATTTTTGAAGCCTTGTGTCTAAATGTATTAGTTTAAATTCATTAAATAAATGAAAATAAATGAAACATTAAATAATACATTTATTAAACCGACAGTACGCTGTCTTAATCGAAGGTAACTATTTATCTTCTGTATATTGGACAATGGTTGTATATAAATTTGCATGTGAAAGAATGGGATGGATATATAGTAATGCTATGAAAAAGCGGGTGGAAACAAAGGAAATAGGATATTGGGCACCTTTCAGGTTTGCAGCAGTTACCTAGCTAGATTAGCAAAGCATAGTCAGTGAGTTCGATTCTCATTGGGTGTGCCATACTTCTAGCCTTGTGCCATAACTAAACCAATCTAAGTAAATAACGATATACAGGAAATAGGACACTAGACACCTCTTAGTGCTGTAACGGTTATCTAGCTAGATTGGCAAAGCATGGTCAGAGAGTTCGATTCTCACTGAGTGTGCCATACTTCTACCCTTGTGCCATAACTAAACCAATCTTAGTAAATAACGATATACAGGAAATAGGACACTAGACACCTCTTAGTGCTGTAACGGTTATCTAGCTAGATTGGCAAAGCATGGTCAGAGAGTTCGATTCTCACTGAGTGTGCCATACTTCTACCCTTGTGCCATAACTAAACCAATCTTAGTAAATAACGCTATACAGGAAATAGGATACTAGACACCTCTTAGTGCTGTAACGGTTATCTTGCTAGATTGGCAAAGCATGAGTTCGATTTTCACTGGGTTCGACATACTTTTAGCCTTGTGCCATAGTTAAGCTCGCTTAGTAAATAACTACAGGAAAGACGACATTAAACTACTGATTTGGTACAGAATAACTTAATTATAACGTAATTTCATTTATTTTAATTTGTTAGTCCGATCTGTTTTAGGCTTAGCCTCTCATCTGGGAGTGTTCATTTTAAGATTGTGTTCATTTGAAGACTTATAGGCTTACGAATTACTGTTCGCACGTACATAAAAATCGTACATTTTATTCGAAAGAAAAAAACAGACAAACAAAAATTTTGTTTCATATCAGGTGATTAAAGGGTCCATCTAAAAACTTTGGGAAAAGATTCCTCCTCATTAGATATCATCAAGTTGGGAGGTGCCCGTGGTGTAGTCGTTATCGTCTTAGGAAATGGACACGGCGACACGAGTTCTAATCCTGGACCTGACTGATTGCATTTCACATAGCACTAATACCCTTGGGGAAGGTATGAATCGAATTATTCTCCCTCCAGCTATGGGTAAATAGTAGGACAGACTAGGTTCTTCAGCCTTGGTTAGGCAACTAGTCAAGGAGAAGGAAAACTCTGAATTAAAACCTGTTAAATTCCGCTTAAAAATTGACCTTGTGTCATATCCTGCCCGAGCGGAGGGGTTGGTAAATAGTATCAAGTCGTACTCAGAGTTCTCTTCCTATCTCTCTCTATCTTCCTCACTCTCTCGACACCCGTCCCTATCGTCTTGAAATACCGCCTTAGCCTCAGCTTGAAAGGAATCACCTTTCATTGTTTTACAGGGATCAGATTTCCATTTGATTACAACATATCAATAGTCGTCCCGCCTTTCCACTGCATATGTAAAAATCGTGTTCAGTAAATGAGATATTGCTACCGAGGTATGTGAAGTAGCCAAGATATAAAAACTGTGAAAGAGACACTGTTCTACTCTTCGGGGGGAAATAGATATAATTTTTTGTCTGTTCTTTACTTTTGCATTTTATGTGCTGTCTCATTTAGCGAAGAGACAGATCTTACGAAGTTGATAAGCTCGTACCAAATTTGGAATTTTCGGCATTTTTTGGTACGATTGTTGTCACGCTTGAAATATTTAGTACGTTTTAGATCTTTTGACAAATATATTTTTATTTATTTGGTATTTTGCAGCTGTTTTCTCGTTAATCTCAAAAGGTTTTTTCATCCAAATTCTACTTTAATACTGAAGAGTTCTCTTTCTTCCCCACGATGACTATTTATTCTTAACATTAAAGCCTTCTCACGTGTTCGTGCTTGTGTATGCAAAATTTGGTTGTTCAGCGTCAAACCATTTAGCCATCTGTAGAAGACATACAGAGAAAATCTTGCTACCGTATATACTCGTGTAATGAACGACTTTTTATAGACCAATTTTTCTTTTAAAAAACAACGGGTCAGAGATTATGGTAATTTACTAAGCTTTTTGCTTAGATGTGGCACAAGGCCATATGAATGGGGCACCCAATGAGACTCGAACTCACTCGTGTAGGTTTGTTAGTGGAGCTTGCTAACGGGTCAGAGATTATGCGTAATATGTAATAGCATAGCTAAAGGTTAGGTTTGGTTTGTTTGTTTAATGGAATATCAACCTTTGTGGGTTATTTAATACCGAAGTCATCTTTGTAGAAGAACTGTAGTGATACTATTTAACCCATACCTGGAGGGATAACAGCTACAAGTTTGAGAATGAACGTAAATGCGAAACTGGAGTTCGAAGTCACTTACTAGGGTGTTGCAGTCTAGCTCTTTAACCATTGCACCAAAGGGTCGTGATGTATGATAGCATATCCAAAAGTTAGAGATCATTCATTACACGCAATATATAACACTTTTTGTGGCTAAAAATTAGGGATCGTTCATGACATAGAGTCATTCATCATTCACGTATGTACATTAATTATACGGCTGGAAATTTGATTTCGATAAAAAAAATAGAAATTATTCCAAGTTGTGTCTGTGTCATTACTACTACATAGATGCACCCCAAGAACGCTAATGAAACGCATGGAGAAAAAAGCTTGATGGGAACTATACAAGAATAATACCTGTTTTGAACAAATCTTGGATGCAATACACTACAAACAGCAATTTTATGGCCGCTGACATCTTATCTCACAAACCATTCAACTAAGTCTAATAAGACGTGCGGGGCACTGCTTAAGAAGTAAGAACGATCTCATTAGCAACGTTCTCTAATGAACTCCTACACATGGACACACCAGTGTTGTCCAACCAGCAAAGACTTACATACATAAGTTCTGTGCGGACATAGGATGCCCTCTAGAAGACCAACAGGAGAGGTGAATGATAGGGACTTATGGTAAAAAAAGAGTCTGGGAACTCTGTGTTGTCAGGGTGACATGATGATGATTCGGAATCGGTAAATCTAAAAAAACATAAAGAATAAATCATATCTATCGATTAAGCGTCTATGGTTCACAAGCTCGTACAGTAAACCTATTTGTTAGTTTTAGTAAGGTGAATCCACGCTGGGTTCTCCACTACTATGAGCTTAATTTGTGGTCTATGTAATAACATTTTTCTCATTCACAAATGATTATGTACTAAGCTTTTTACTTAGATGTGACACGAGGCCACATGAATGAGACACCTGCTGAAACTTGAAGGTTTGCTAGTCTACCTTGCTAACCATTACACCATGTGAAAAATGAGGTTTAAAATGTTCGGTTTTGGGTTACTGTTACCGCGCTTTTAACCAGGACTTGAGCAGATTTTAGAAGAAGAAATAAGAGAAAAATGGATGCTTTGAAAAAGCTATCTTTATATTTTATTGTGTCACAGTCACTGGGCGGTCAGTTTCTATTTTTAAAGTTCCTTGTTTTCTAAGAAAAACAAAACAAAAATGGACTTTCTCATGAGAATCTTTAACGTCACCATAGCTGCCCTTTTTAAGCTTCACACACGTGTATAAAAAGAAAGAAAGAAAGAAAATAAAAAAGAACAGGAAGTTAACTAAAAATTTGAATTCACGAATTAATATTTTCTCTAATGCAATTCAGTCAAAAAGAAAGTTTGAAGTCAAAATTTGGTTTGGTTTACTTAATGGCACATCAGTTCTTTATGGATTATTTAATGCTAAAATTTGATTCATTTGTAAATGTTTCATTTATATAATCAGAAGTCTTCATATCTTTAATGTTTCATTGCAATCGTTTTTTAATCACATTTTTTTAATTTGTCTATAATAATAATTTCTTTGCCCACAGCTATATATTATCAAGTATTCCTATGTAATAAAAATAAGGGAAATTTCCTTGGTGCGGTGACTAATGAGCTGGACTGCGACATCGTAGTAAGCAAATTTGAACTCTTCTTGTGCTATTTCGTTTATTTTAAGACTAATACACAAGGGGAAAAATACGAACCCCTCAGCTATGGATTAAATAGAGCCACACCTATCTTTTTACAAGAGTAGATTTCGCATTAAATAACCCATGAAGGTTGAAATGCCATTAAACAACCAATCGAAACCTAATAAAAATTGAGCTATACGGTTTCAAGTTAGTATTTCTATTTAATAATAATGATTTGTTTTCACATAGTGATATGGTATCAAGTATTCCCATATAATACTAATAATTTAAATATAGGGTATCTCGACATACATGGAAGCCATGTGACTGCTAATAACTCTCTACAAGTGTTACTATGTCAGAGAGAAAATATATTCATGCATTGAATGTGTATGCAGCTGCTGCTGTAATGATTTCATCTGTAGGGAACAGATGGAATTGTAGTACGAATATTTTTAACACAATAAAAATGTAAACAAACATGTTCGTTCCGTTTAAGATCATTAAAAGATGCTGAAATTAAATGCACTCTTGTTGGAAAAGAATTTTAGATTTTCCCTCATAAGAAATAACCCGAAAGATGCTGAGTAAATGCAAAACAATTTCGTTCTTACAGAAGAAGTATTTATTTCTTCACTATTAATAAGATTGAGGTGGGCTCAAAATTTGATTAAAAAAGTTGATGATTTATTGATCATTCTAATTAGTTAAAAAATATTTTTAAACAATCAAGGAGGGAATTTTTTCTTAATTTTTGGAGATTTTAATCCTTTAAATTTTTCGCATCAAGTCAAATATTGTCGTTAACGAATTCTCTTAGAAATTCTAAAACTAGCTCGTAAGCGCTGATTGGTCAATAGATACAAAAACACAAATATAAAACTCATAGCGTCTCGAGCCAAATTTTTTGGCACAAAAATAAACACTTTTTAATTTCCCATATATATATATATATATATATATATATATTTATCATATTTAACACCCCCTCCGCTCGGGCAGGATATGACACAAGGTTATTTTTTAAGCGGAGTTTAACAGGTTTTAATTCAGAGTTTTCCTTCTCCTAGACTAGTTGCCTCACCAAGGCTGAAGAAACCAGTCTGCCCTATTATTTACCCATAGCTAGAGGGAGAATAATTCGATTCATACCTTTTTCAAGGGTATTAGTGCTATGTGAAATGCAATCAGTCTCGTCCAGGATTTGAACTCGAGTCGCCGTGTCCATTTCCTTCGACGATAACCATTGCATCACGGGCATATATACATATATATATAAATAGGATTTGGCATTAGATAACTTTCATGTTATGAATCAAATTACCTAACTGTAATTACTGACCCATTCAAACTATCATAAAACATGTACTCTCTCCTTCAAACCCTCAACCACCAAAACCTCACAATTAATTTATGAAAACACCTTCTTAAAAATCATTTCCCCTGAAATGTGGTGATAAAGAAGAACAGAAAGAAAAAGAAATAAAAGCAAATAGAAGCAGAGAGAAATAGAAAAAGATAAAGGGAGGGGAGGCGCACACACAGACAGAGAAAGAGGGCAAAGACAAAGACAGAAAAAGAAATTGAGAGAAAGATAAACGAAATATGTATATATATATATATATATATATATATATATATATATATATATATATATATATATATATATTTTGTTTATCTTTCTCTCTTTCTCTCTCTCTATCTCTCTCTATATATATACTAAGACAGACAGACAGACGGATAGACAGAAAGACAGAGACATATACACACACTCACACACAGACAGAGGAGAAAGACAAAGACATCGATATATAGAGAGAAAAAGAGAAATCTGGCGAGAGAGAGAGAGACAGACAGACAGAAAGACAGACAGGCACACGCACTCAGAGAGAGTAAGAGAGAGAGAGAGAGAGAGAGAGAGAGAGAGAGAGAGATAAAAACACAGAACAAGAAAGAGAAGAAGCTCAAGGATACGGGGAGAGAAAAATCTACTGAGAAATCTGGAAAGAGAGAGGGAGGAGAGAGATTGAAAAGGAGACAGAAAAACTGACAAAGACAGAGGATCCATAAAAAACAGAGAAGTGACAAAAATAGGTGGAGAGAAAAAAAGAGAGAGAGAACAATTGAGGAATAAATTGAGAGAGAAAGAAAATTTGTTTGTATTGATTACTTTTTATAAGCTTTCAGGGACAAAAAATAATACATTAATTTTTTTTTTTTCTATTTTTACAACTTTCTCAATTCCACCGAAAATACTTCGCGAATCGAAATCAAAGAAAGTAAATTGCTAGTTTGATCAGTTCACTTCTCAGGAACGACAATTATTTCCTTTCGTTCTCTTCTTCTCTCCCAGACTTTAATCTAAATCATTATTTTTTTCTAAACCCACCAAAACATTTCGTTCATATAAATCCAACGATTGGAATTGCGTAAGACCATTAACCTCTGGGGAAATGTTTTGAAATTCTATCGGAATTAATTTTCTCATCAAATGCTTCAGTAGTTGTTCGGATTAATATCAGAATGAATTTTTAAAAAGACAAAAACATGACAACTTTGTTTAGTTTGGTTTCTTTGTTTTCGTGGCATATCAATCTTCGTGGGTTATTTCATGCTGAAGCTGGCAACATGGTCACTAATAGAATTTTCCTGTTTCCAATATTGCTTATTTTCAAACCTTTATTTGCAAAGGAAATTTATCCTTTGTATGGGTTGTGCTAAGATTGATTTCCCTGAAAGATTATTTAGAAATTTACATTAGAGAAACTATTCACAAACGCTATTTTTTCCTTTTTATAAATTTTCAACAGCTATTTAGATTAACACCAATGGAAACTAACTGATTGAAGCACATCTTATTTGTTGAATTAAAAAAATGCGTTGAATGAAGAAATTTACGCTGGACTTGTGTTACTTATTGTAATTGATGTCACGAAGTGGTCGCACATCTGAGTACTTCGGACTTGGGTTCAAATTATCAGAGTTAAGCAGCGACGACTTGTTCAATACTTTGATGGTACTGTCAGTAACATGAGGCCTACCATATCCCAACAAAGCTTTGTAAATAACCAGTTAATGTAATTTTACAGCCAAGTAACACTGAAAGTATCGGTTTCCACTTGATCACCAATGTTAAGCAACTATGAGACTGTTCAATTGTAAGATGGGTGACCATTTGAGCTGATTGTAACGGAAGCAGTTGCAACATTGACACAAAAGAAAGGAAAATTGTTTTCATACCAGAGAAATTACACCCTTAAAACAAGAGTGAAAAAACAAAATTACGAGATTTTTAAAAATGCCCCCCTCTTACGATCTTGTGCCAACATAAGATTGATAAAAAGGTGCAATGACTGTTAGAAAGCTCGCCGTGCAAACCAATTTATCAGTGATTTTCATTCTCACCGAGTGTTTTTTCTATTGCGTTGTGCTGGGATAATCTAAGTAGAAAGCCAGCCACTGCCTGAAGATAAGGAAGCACTTCTCGCAAACCTATTTTAGTGAATTCGATTCTTACAAGGATGAATCAAAAGTTTTGTAGTGTTTTGGTACATCAAAGTTTGTGGCGTCTATATCAAGTTACCGAAGCAGTTCAAGCTGTGGAAAAGTACTCGTTGTAGTTAGTTGTATTATGGTAATTGGTGCGCTTACATGTTGTGCATGGCTTCACTTCGTATGTGATTTCAAAGCAACACATATTTATGTTTATAGCTATATTTTTACTTGTAATCGGATTTTTTCATTATCTAGAGATTAAAGATGTAATTCATACAGTTATTGAACCAATGGATTTTGAAGATCTAAATAGAAAACATAAGAAAATAAAATACAAAATAATATGAGATGAACTGTGTTTTTTTTATAAATTCATTACATTATTCAAGCCATTCAACAATAACTAGAAGAGAATTTTGAGTGTGAAGTTATATATAATGATAAACCCTAGAAGGCCAATATATTTACAATAGTAGTTCTTCCTGAATTTATATAAATTTCTTGATAACAACTATAATTGAATGACTTGCCGATATAACAATTTGAAAAAAATGAAAACATTAATGAAAGTGTGTGTGTGTGTGTGTGTGAGAGAGAGAGAGAAAGAGAGTGAGAGACACACACACACACACATAGACACACACACACACACACACACACACACACACACACACACACACAAAAATAAATGAAATGTCGAAGATGGAGAGAAAGAAAAAAGAAAGAAGAGGGAGACACAGAGAGAGAAGGAGAGAGAGATGATGAAGAAGAATTGAAGGAAAAAGGAAAAGAAAGACAGAGAGAGAGAGAGAGAGAGAGAGAGAGAGAGAGAGAGAGAGAGAGAGAATGAGAGAGAGAGAAGAAAAAAGAAAGAAAGAAAGAAATAACAGTGAAAACTAACAAAAATATTTAAACGAAGACATACATTGGTTGATTAATGTCTTTGTTGCTTGACGCACGAGCTAAATTTGAATCTGCAAATATAATCTACGGTTAAGAGTTGTGTCAAGTGTATTGACAAGTTCGATGTGTTTAACGGCATATCAACTCCTTGTGAGTTATTTAATACTGAAATTTAACTCATTTTAAAATTCTTTATTACAATAATAATTTCACTTTAATGTTCTATTGCATGTTTTAAATTATACCTTTATATTTATTTGTTTACACACAGTTATTTGATATCAACGACGCCTGACAGGAATAATTTGCACACTGTTTTATGCTTTTAACAATTCCTAATAGAAATAATTTGCAAAACGACTAATGCTTTAAAAACACTTTCTAATACAAATTATTTTTACACCGTTTTATGCTTTCAACAATTACAACCTGATAGAAATAATTTGTATACCATTCTATGCTTTAAAGAATTCCTGATACAAACATTTGCACAGCATTCTATACTTTCAACAATTCCGATCAAGTAGAAATTCTAAATAGAAATAATTTGAACACTAATCTATGCTTTCAACAATTCCCAAAGGAAATAATTTGAACACTAATCTATGCTTTCAACAATTCCCAAAGGAAATAATTTGTACACAAATCTATGCTTTCAATATTCACCAAAGGAAATAATTTGAAAACTAATCTATGCTTTCAACAATTCCCAAAGGAAATAATTTGAACACTAATTTATGCTTTCAACATTCACCAAAGGAAATAATTTGAAAACTAATCTATGCTTTCAACAATTCCCAAAGGAAATAATTTGAACACTAATCTATGCTTTCAACAATTCCCAAAGGAAATAATTTGTACACTAATCTATGCTTTCAACATTCACCAAAGGAAATAATTTGAAAACTAATCTATGCTTTCAACAATTCCCAAAGGAAATAATTTGAACACTAATCTATGCTTTCAACAATTCCCAAAGGAAATAATTTGAACACTAATCTATGCTTTCAACAATTCCCAAAGGAAATAATTTGAACACTAATCTATGCTTTCAACATTCACCAAAGGAAATAATTTGAAAACTAATCTATGCTTTCAACAATTCCCAAAGGAAATAATTTGTACACTAATCTATGCTTTCAACAATTCCCAAAGGAAATAATTTGAAAACTAATCTATGCTTTCAACAATTCCCAAAGGAAATAATTTGAACACTAATCTATGCTTTCAACAATTCCCAAAGGAAATAATTTGAAAACTAATCTATGCTTTCAACAATTCCCAAAGGAAATAATTTGTACACTAATCTATGCTTTCAACAATTCCCAAAGGAAATAATTTGAACACTAATCTATGCTTTCAACAATTCCCAAAGGAAATAATTTGAACACTAATCTATGCTTTCAACAATTCCCAAAGGAAATAATTTGTACACTAATCTATGCTTTCAACATTCACCAAAGGAAATAATTTGAAAACTAATCTATGCTTTCAACAATTCCCAAAGGAAATAATTTGAACACTAATCTATGCTTTCAACAATTCCCAAAGGAAATAATTTGAACACTAATCTATGCTTTCAACAATTCCCAAAGGAAATAATTTGAACACTAATCTATGCTTTCAACAATTCCCAAAGGAAATAATTTGTACACTAATCTATGCTTTCAACATTCACCAAAGGAAATAATTTGAAAACTAATCTATGCTTTCAACAATTCCCAAAGGAAATAATTTGAACACTAATCTATGCTTTCAACAATTCCCAAAGGAATTAATTTGAACACTAATCTATGCTTTCAACAATTCCCAAAGGAAATAATTTGAATACTAATCTATGCTTTCAACAATTCCCAAAGGAAATAATTTGTACACTAATCTATGCTTTCAACATTCACCAAAGGAAATAATTTGAACACTAATCTATGCTTTCAACAATTCCCAAAGGAAATAATTTGAACACTAATCTATGCTTTCAACAATTCCCAAAGGAAATAATTTGAACACTAATCTATGCTTTCAACAATTCCCAAAGGAAGTAATTTGAACACTAATCTATGCTTTCAACAATTCCCAAAGGAAATAATTTGTACACTAATCTATGCTTTCAACATTCACCAAAGGAAATAATTTGAAAACTAATCTATGCTTTCAACAATTCCCAAAGGAAATAATTTGAACACTAATCTATGCTTTCAACAATTCCCAAAGGAAATAATTTGAACACTAATCTATGCTTTCAACAATTCCCAAAGGAAATAATTTGAACACTAATCTATGCTTTCAACAATTCCCAAAGGAAATAATTTGAACACTAATCTATGCTTTCAACAATTCCCAAAGGAAATAATTTGAACACTAATCTATGCTTTCAACATTCACCAAAGGAAATAATTTGAAAACTAATCTATGCTTTCAACAATTCCCAAAGGAAATAATTTGTACACTAATCTATGCTTTCAACAATTCCCAAAGGAAATAATTTGAAAACTAATCTATGCTTTCAACAATTCCCAAAGGAAATAATTTGTACACTAATCTATGCTTTCAACATTCACCAAAGGAAATAATTTGAAAACTAATCTATGCTTTCAACAATTCCCAAAGGAAATAATTTGAACACTAATCTATGCTTTCAACAATTCCCAAAGGAATTAATTTGAACACTAATCTATGCTTTCAACAATTCCCAAAGGAAATAATTTGAATACTAATCTATGCTTTCAACAATTCCCAAAGGAAATAATTTGAAAACTAATCTATGCTTTCAACAATTCCCAAAGGAAATAATTTGTACACTAATCTATGCTTTCAACAATTCCCAAAGGAAATAATTTGAACACTAATCTATGCTTTCAACAATTCCCAAAGGAAATAATTTGAACACTAATCTATGCTTTCAACAATTCCCAAAGGAAATAATTTGTACACTAATCTATGCTTTCAACATTCACCAAAGGAAATAATTTGAAAACTAATCTATGCTTTCAACAATTCCCAAAGGAAATAATTTGAACACTAATCTATGCTTTCAACAATTCCCAAAGGAAATAATTTGAACACTAATCTATGCTTTCAACAATTCCCAAAGGAAATAATTTGAACACTAATCTATGCTTTCAACAATTCCCAAAGGAAATAATTTGTACACTAATCTATGCTTTCAACATTCACCAAAGGAAATAATTTGAAAACTAATCTATGCTTTCAACAATTCCCAAAGGAAATAATTTGAACACTAATCTATGCTTTCAACAATTCCCAAAGGAATTAATTTGAACACTAATCTATGCTTTCAACAATTCCCAAAGGAAATAATTTGAATACTAATCTATGCTTTCAACAATTCCCAAAGGAAATAATTTGTACACTAATCTATGCTTTCAACATTCACCAAAGGAAATAATTTGAACACTAATCTATGCTTTCAACAATTCCCAAAGGAAATAATTTGAACACTAATCTATGCTTTCAACAATTCCCAAAGGAAATAATTTGAACACTAATCTATGCTTTCAACAATTCCCAAAGGAAGTAATTTGAACACTAATCTATGCTTTCAACAATTCCCAAAGGAAATAATTTGTACACTAATCTATGCTTTCAACATTCACCAAAGGAAATAATTTGAAAACTAATCTATGCTTTCAACAATTCCCAAAGGAAATAATTTGAACACTAATCTATGTTTTCAACAATTCCCAAAGGAAATAATTTGAACACTAATCTATGCTTTCAACAATTCCCAAAGGAAATAATTTGAACACTAATCTATGCTTTCAACAATTCCCAAAGGAAATAATTTGAACACTAATCTATGCTTTCAACAATTCCCAAAGGAAATAATTTGTACACTAATCTATGCTTTCAACATTCACCAAAGGAAATAATTTGAAAACTAATCTATGCTTTCAACAATTCCCAAAGGAAATAATTTGAACACTAATCTATGCTTTCAACAGTTCCTAAAGGAAATAATTTGCACTCTGTTTTGCTTTTAACAATATCTCTCTAATACAAATATTTGCATACCATTCAATGTTTTCAACTTTTCCAACAGATACTATTTGCATACCGCTCTATGCTTTCAACACTTTGTAATAGAAATAATTTGCACTCCGTTTTATGTTTTTAACAATTCCAAATAAAAATAATTTGCATACCGTTCTAATTTCCAAAGAGAAGTAATTGCTTACCGTTTTATGTTTTCAACAATTCCTAATAGAAATAATTTGTAGAACGTTTTATGTTTTTAACAATTCCAAATAGAAATAAACTGCAAATAATTTTCAACAATTCTTTATAGAAATATTTAGCAAATAGTTTTTAACAATCCCTGATAGAAATAATTTGCATACCGTTTTATGTTTTTAACCATTCCTAATAGAAATAATTTGTAGCACGTTTTAAGTTTTCAAAAATTTCAAATGGAAATAATTTGCACATCGTTTAATGTTTTCAACAATTCCTAATAGAAAAAAATTGTAGAACGTTTTATGCTTTCAACCATTCCAAATAGAAATAATTTGCACACACATATTTTCAACAGTTTCAATTAAATATAAATAATTCGTCATTGTTCTACGTTTTAAACAATTTTTAATAGAAATAATTTGCATTCCACTCAATGCATTCAACTCTTCCTATCTAATACAAATGATTTGCGCATCGTTTATTCTTTCAACAATTCCCAATAGAAATAATTTGTACACCATTCTTTTTTTAAACAATTTTAAATAGTAATAATTTGCACAATGTTTTATGCTTTGAACTATTCTATGTATTGTTAATAATCTATACATAATTATATTGTTTAAAAAATCTGTTTAATGATAATCATTTATTTTCACATAGTGATATAAATTCTAGTCACTAACCATGTTTAGTATAGAATCATAGTCTCAAGTAACTATTTTTAGTACAAATAATTTTATATAGTATCAAGCAATTCTTTCTAATCCTAATAACTTTAAAACATCTTTTTGATCCATTGATTGAAATCTGGCAGGTACTATCGCTCCTGGTCCGAGTGGAAATGGGAGTAATGGAGATGGAAATGAAGTAGTAACCCACTCTGACCCGAACCTGATACATGGAGCCTCACCATCAGATGTAGTTTAATGCTATACCCTGGAAATTACTTTAACAAGAAATGCTCATAGAGACATGACTTTTATCAGTAAATGTTGCAAGATCGTAGTAATTTTTTTCTCAAGAGAAATAATGTTGGAACTCAGTGAAATATTTTCTGAAAGACAAATAACACAACGTCTGTTCAAAGAAATGGCCAGCTTTGAAGGAATAACCAGTAAAGCTGATATCTTGAAAGGATACCGGAAATATTTTTTGAGTAGTTCAAAAAGTTTTTTTCTCCAGATATTACAGTATTTTTTTGTTTTGTTTTGTTTTTTTTTTGTTGTTTTTTGAAATTGTCTCCTGGAAAAGATTGAATCCTTTTCTCAAAATGTGTATCTTCTAAAGAATATCTTCTGGAAGAAAGTTTGTTGAAAATTCTTTGAATTATAGAGATAAAAGCAAGAATTTTGCTTGTCTTTTTGGCTTATGAGGAAGAGACATTTGGTTAGCAACACGTCAAATTAACGAAGGTTTCTTTTTCAAGATGTTCTCCACTCTTCTCATAAAGTTACACAAATCTAGAATTGTGCAAAGACATTATAAAAAACAGTATGCTGAAAGCATATTTGTCTGGTTGAAAGCGTCTTATGGACGGGCAAATGTTACTAATTGGGGGTTAAAATTCAATCTATTTGTATAACTTTAGGCATGTTTATCGGTAACGGTTATCGGTCATAAGAAATGAATTAGGCTGTTTGGACTTCACTCCGCGCTAAGGCTCTTGGAAAAGGCATGAATCCACCTTTCCTCCCGTCTTCGACAAAATAGAAGAATATACGAAGCACTTCAGCCTTTGTATGACAACTTGTCAAGGAGATGATAAACTGAGTTCAAACCAGCCCATTGGCATAATGATTAGAGTATTCTCTCTCTCTCGGCTCCCTTTTCAATAGCCACGACACCAAGAT
This sequence comes from Sepioteuthis lessoniana, assembly GCA_963585895.1. Classification (NCBI taxonomy): domain Eukaryota; kingdom Metazoa; phylum Mollusca; class Cephalopoda; order Myopsida; family Loliginidae; genus Sepioteuthis; species Sepioteuthis lessoniana. The sequence goes on from OY757919.1 coordinate 60,446,731, forward strand.
GAAGGGGAGGATTCTACTCCTTTCCCTTGATTGTGCCACTTTCCCTTGATCCGTACCTTATACACCGGTTTTCAGGTCCATTGGCGAACACTCTAACCATTATGCTAATGGGCTGGTTCTCAACAATATGCCAATTGAAAGAATACAGAAACGGTTCCGAATAACACATATATAATTCTTAAATGACATATATAAATTCATGAGATATACTGTTAAATGACATATATAATTCGTGAGCAAACCAATGCAGAATTCGAAGATCAAATTTTGAACTGAGAGGATATGTCAGGAGGATGATAGTGGATTCTGATTACATTTGCAGAAAAGCAACAATTTGAAAGTTTACAAGGAAAAATCTATTATACGAGGATCATTAAATAAGTTTCCAGACTTTTTCGTATGGGCACTTTTATTGATAGTACACACATCAACTCTAGTCCCCTTCGAAGTAATCTCCCCTGGCTGCAATGCACTTGTTGTACCGTTCCAACAACTTCTGAAAGGCCAATGGAAGTCCTCTTGTGTGAGCGTGTCAATTATTTTCGTCACAGCCTCTTTCATCTCCTCAATTGTCTCATAACGACAGCCTCTGAGCTTAGGGAATAACCAAAAGTCACAGGGAGAAAAGTCTCGACTAAAGGGAGGCTGAGGAACTGTCTTGATGCTCATCTTGATCAAATAGTCTGTGACAAGGATGGAGTTGTGGACTGGTGCATTGTCCTGCTGGAAATTCCACTGACCCGATTTGAAGAGTGCTGGCCTCTTCCCAAGGAATCTCTTCCTGAACTCCCTTAAAACCTCAATATAGTAACCCTAATCCTAACCCTTTGGCCAATCAACTCTGGTGTATTGACTTCCTTACTCCTTCCACACCTCACATCATCCCTCACAAACTCCTTGCCTTCCTTGAATCTCTTATGCCACTCAAAAACAGATGCTCGATTCATGCAAGATGCTCCAAAAACAGTCTGCAGCATTCCATACGTTTCTGTGGCATTTTTTCTAAGTTTAAAACAGAATTTTATTACATATCGTTCTTCTAAAGTGTCCTCACGTCCAGATTGCATTTTTGAAATTCACCAGCTGTGACAATCAGGCTTTAGTAGGGTGTATTCCAATTGCTGCTGTAGGTGTTAATTTGAACCTGAACTCATAAAAATTGGCCAGTCAACTCATAAGGTGTATAGCAATAACATACTGAATTTTCAAGAGTCTACAACAATTTTAAATGCCTGTACAAAAAAGTCTGGAAACTTATTAAATACACCACGTACCAAAAACAAACAGTATCGGTCGTTTGAGCAATCGAACTATTGAAAAAAATATTCTAATTTCGCATTGATGAATAAATAGAAATCTATGAAGGATTTGACTTATGAGTCAAGAAATTCATTTAGCATTCAAGGAATTTATGCAGGGAAATTAAGTATGACAAATGCGAGTGATTTACTTGAGAATAAGAAAAATAAATTGCTTTATAGTTTGGAAAAATCAAAAGTTATTGTTGTTAGTGGATTCATCCTGAAAATAATGATCTTTTTTTTCCTGTTTCTTCAGAGGACGTCAACAGAAAGGAATACTCCGAGAATATGCACTCAGTCAACCATGAGGGGGTACAAAATATCCTGGATCTGATAATGGCAGACTGGATCCACCACTAAGCAGGAGGTTGTATGCGAACTCCTTTTGTCTATAAAAACCAAGTTTCTGTGACCGTATATAAAGAGTTTCCAACATACAAAATTGAAAGTCGATGCATGCACAAACGAGTACTGATAAATCACTGTTCTTATAGCACTTGTAACACACACACACACACACACACACACACACACACACACACACACACATATATATATATATATATTGGTTGGTTAAGTTTAATGGCATATCAACCCCTATGGATTATTTAACACAAAAATCTTTTTCGTACATATGATTTGTATGCAAATAGTTTGTAGGTAATTTTGTTTTTAAACGAGTCAGACCCCGTTTGTTTACACATAGTTTAAAGTAATGCTTTTTAATATTAGTAATTCTATTTATCAAGCATTTCTATCTAATTGAATTCTAGTAATGTATTTGCACACAATAAAATGGTTTCAAGTATTTCTATCTAATACTACTAACTCTATTTAATGTTTATAATAATCCCTAGTAAATGATTGAACAGTTCTATTTGACTCTTTGAAGGAACCCTAACAGGTATTACCACACCGAGTCAGAGTTGATCTGAGAGTAATGGTAATAAAGGAGTACTCCTCATTCCCCAAACTCCTGGACTGGTATCAGTTGCAGTTTAATGATATATCCAACACACACACACACACACACACACACACACACACACACACACACACACACACACACACACACACACACATTTTTAAAATTGATAATAATAGAAGATAACGATATACATTATTTTTGTGAATAAAATAAAATTACTATCTAGTAATTGCTCCACCGGCCCACTTGGTTGAAGAGGGTTCGCATGATCCGCACACACCCCAAAAATCTGCAGATATGTATAGGGAACCGTAATCTTTTAAGTGCTTAGGGCTTCTACAGGACTTAATCTTGCCCAGATCAATACGTTATTGATTAATTGGTTTTACGGCATGTAATCTCTTGTTGGTTTTATCTAATGCCCAAGTCAGTCTTTTATTCAAGCAATTATATGATTTCAAGAAAATGATCATCATTTCCCAACAATTTTAGCTTTAAGTAACTATTCTTAACGCTAATAATTTATACACAATTATATCGTTAAAAGTAACTCATATCTATGTAATGATAATAATCATTTACTTGAAGACAGATGGTTTCTAGTATTCCAACCAATTATATCGTTTCAAGAAACTGATAATTACTTATAAACCATCATAGTTTCATGTAACTATTTTTAGCACAAATAATTTATGTAAAATCATATTGTTATTAGTAAACTATACCTATTTAGTAATAATACTCATTTATTTATAAACTGTTATATGGTTTCATGTTTCCCCATCTAATACTTATTTCAAAAACAGAACTATTTTACCTATCGATTGGACACTTATAGGTACAACCGTTCCGAGTCAGAGCAAACCTAGAAGAAATGGCAACGAAGGAGTGATTCTTCACTTCCCAGAACTCTGTAACTGAAGCCTCAACCCCGTATTCTGTTTTATCGGTCATACCCAGGGCACTATCACAATAGGATTGAAAGGGTTAAATATTTTAAATGATTCATTTCGCTGACTATAACAAATGAACTGAGCTTGAAACTAACTGTGTGTCTTCATGCCAGGTTAAGGTAAGGTTAGTAGTAACAACAAGAACTTAATTTGCTGTGATGCCTTGGTATATACGCATTTCTTAACAGCGCCAGGGCAAATACCAGGATTTCGAATGTTAATTTTTAAAATACAAACAACCTGCACATCGTCATCTTTCTCTCCACATTTCTCCCTCACTATTTTTGCGTTGTGCTATATCAAAATAAGAGTTATGAATACCATGGGGGAAAAGGAAGAAGACGATGCCACCTGTGGTTATTTGGGAAAACATTTCACATTGTTGAATCGCAGATTCTTTCTTTCTTTCTTGTTTTTCTCGGATACTTGGGGCACTCATCCAGTTTGAAACATTGTTTTGACTTTGTCAACAACATGTCTGAAATATGCTTAGTTTCGCAATCTGGAAATGACATGACGCTTTCCTATATTCAATAATAATAACAATATTGGCTTCACCATCATCACCATGATTATAATTTCACTCCTAGCGAGTTTTTATTTTACGCTAGCGCTAGCTTGTGGGTGTTCCTTGGAGTCTGTGTGGCAGCAAGTCTCCTCAAGTTTCCTGGAGTCTTCTTAGAATTCTAGCCGATTACAATAATGCGGTAGTCTGGGTGATCTCGATTTTTCTTCTGATTACCAATTCTTCTAGTCCTCTTTCAAATTCTTTGGGAGACAGTTCCAAGAGCACCAACTACAACTGGTATCATCGTCACCCTCAGCGTTTTTAGTTCTCAGGCAAGGTTCAAGTATTTGTCAATTATTTCGTCTTCTTTTATTTAGCCTCTTTGGTCCGCCGTAAATGCAAAATCATCTAGACGTAAAGTTTTTTTTTTAATTAATTAACTCTAGCTCTGGTCTTTTAAACCCGGATTTGGTGATTCGTTTGTATCTCAAAGTCCCAGAGAATTTTAAGCGTCTCATTTTCTAGAACGGATTCTAGTTTGTGAATATAAAATTTAGTAGTAAAGTCAAAATTCAATCTTTTACCAAAATTCCCAGTGAATAACCTTTCCCACAAGCCATACCTAGCCTTGTACTATTTTTGTGTTAGTTTGTTGCATTCGCTTATGTGATTAACTGTTTCGTCTTTGTCTCTACACAACCAACACTTGCTATTCTGTTGTGTATTATAGATTTTCGCTTTAATATAATTGATCCTTATTGCATTGTTTTGTGCTGCAATTAGAAGAGATTCAGTTTCTCTCTTACGGTTTCCCTTTCGGAGTCGTGCCCGGTTTTTCTTGTGTGCAATCTCACCAGTTTGTTGCTTGAAATATCCATACAGTTTTTAATTTGTTTGTTTCATCTTTGTTCTTTTGTGTTGTTGTTTTTTTTTTTTTTTTTCTTTGTTAGTGCTGTTACTGGCCACTGTAATTAATCTTTCTTTGCTCGTTTTAATGTAGTCTTTATATTGATGCATCTATGCAATCCCCAATGCAGGTGAGTCCTTCTTTCTCCTTTTCTTGACACAATATTATTCACTCATTAGATCTTTTCACATCAGCGTTAACCGATGGTTTTTCATTGGAGTCTGAGTGACAGCAAGCCTCCTCAAGTCTCCAGGACTCTTCTTAGTATTCTGGCCGTTCTCAATAATGTTGTCGTTTGGATGGTCTCCACTCGTCCGCCAACTTCCAAGTCCTCCAATCCCTTTAGTAATCCTTTAGTTACTGTTCCAAACGCACCAATTACAATTGGTATAATTGTCACCTGCATGTTCCACAGTTTTTTTTCAATTCCTAGCAAGGTCGAGGTACTTATCCTTCTTTTCACATTCTTTCAGTTTTATTCTGTGGTCAGCCGGGACAGCAAAGTCGACTATTTTGCAAGTTCTCTTTTTTTGTTGATTATTATTAAGTCTGGTCTTCTGACCGGGATTAGGTGATCCGTTTGTATGTTAAAGTCCCATAGGAGTTTATGCGTGGCATTTTCTAGGACAGGTGCTGGGTTGTGCATATACCATTTGTTAGTATGGTCGAATTTAAATTTCTTACACATTTCCCAGTGAATCACCTTACCGACCCAGTCGTGTCTCGCTTTATACCCCCGCTGTGCTAATTTGCAGCATTCGCTTATTATGTGATAGATAGTTTCATCTCTGTCACCACATTGCCTGCATTTGCTATTTTGTTGAGTCTGATCTATTCTCGCTTTGATATGATTGGTTCTTATGGCGCTGTCTTGTGCTGCTCTTAGGAGAGATTCTGTTTCTCTCTTAAAGTTTCCTTTTCTTAGCCATGTCCAAGTTTTGTCGTGTGAGATATTGTTTATTAGTCGTTTAAACCCCCCCATTATTATTATCATTATTATTTTGCTCATTTTGTACCATAACAGCACCTAATAGACGTTGTGACATAACGTTACTAAATATATATTCATAACTCTCCGTGCTCGAACATTTTAATGGCCGTAACGTTACGTCTATAGAAGTAGTCGGACGCTGCTATGACTCCGCTGTGGTAAAAATTGACGAACGCGCGAAATTCTGTTTTAGTTCACTAAACAAAGGTTTATTTACTACAACAATTTGTAAGTAGACACCGGAAGAAAGAAAGAGAGTATAAACGTGGAGTCGACCGTATTGGGTGGACACAAGAGAAACAAGTCATGAGGAGAAAGAGAGAAGAGACACTGACCTTAAATTTTCTTTCTATATTTTCTTGTTGTACTAACGTGCTTGTTCGCTGGTTCGTGTCTAGTGTTAGGCCCCTTTTCGGAGCCCACCTCTAAAATGGGGCTCATAAATTTTCGTCTTCTTACGTTTTCCTGGCTAGTGTTCAACTGACTATCTTTATCTCATCATGTCTTGCAGTTAACTCTCAGTAAACGAGTCGTTCCTTTCCATCCACCTGGTGTCGGCAGGAGGATCAACCGTTTCCGCTGGTTCCACACACGTGGAAAAGATTTTAGGACCTCCGGTTTTTTCTAGTCATCAATTAACGCAGTCATTCACCCGTAATTCGCTGATCCATAACTGCCTTAGTCTAAGCCGCTCAGAGGCCAACTACCCGCCCCCATAGACTCTCGTTTCATTTCCTTTATAACTTATCATCATCATCATCATCAAATCGCGCTGCTAGCATGGATCTCTTTGACTCTCTCGCACCATCCGTCTATATCGTCCATTGCTCACAGGAGGTCTTCCGGGTACATCCTGTATCGGCACTGAGCTGTTGTATATAGGTTCTTGTTGGTCGTCTTACCTTTGTTCGTCCATGTGAAGGGGTTCACAGGAGTATATCGTTTATAAGTTCGTCCTTACTTCTCCAGCAGTGTCTCGCATATCTGGTTCGTCTAACTTGGGTAATCTTCGTGATGGGTGGTAGATGGCCGTACAGCTGCTGTTTTGTGGGGTGTTGCCTCCAGGACTTGTTTTATACAGCTCATAGCATTATTGTGTAGCTGCCGTCAAGCTTTTTCTCCATACGTTTAGTTAGCGTCCATGTGGTGCAACCATATAGCAGTATCGACACAACCGCTGCTTGAAAAAAAAATGCGTTTTGTTTTATCGGTCAGGTCTGACTTGCATACGACTGATAGTCTTTGCTAGTCACGTGTTGATGTCTGTCTCGGTTGATGAGACACCGCTTCCTAGGTTGGTGAACTTGTCTACTAGTTTCAAAGGCCCACCCTTTAGTGTGGAGATGTCGCCTGTTTGAATAAAGCAGATATATTCTGTCTTGTCTGCGTTGACATGGAGGCCGATGCCACCTGCAGCTCGTTACAGATTATGTAGCAGGGATTCGGCTTGGGTGGGTGTATTTGCCAGAGGCGCTATGTCATCGGCGTAGTCCACGTTCGTGATAGTTTGTGCGTGGTATCTTCTGCTTCTTTCCTTTGCCAGCTTGAAACAGTTTTCTTTCATTAAATCTATAGACGTTCTAAGCACGTAGTCTAGGTAAATAATTAACAGGTAAGGGGCTAATATATCTCTTTGTAACACACCTGCTGCAATGTCAAAGTAGTCTGTGTCTCCATCCGGTGAGCAGACTTTTACTTTCGTGTTTTTATGTAGCATCATTATGGCTGCGAGGGTTTCTTTGGGTAGGCCGTATGCGAGTAGTATTTATTCCATCTTACCTCTGAGTATGGAGTCAAATGCCTTGGAGAAGTCGACGAATAATATTGTAGCCTCGAGGTTTTTTGCACGTACACCTTCTAGAATTAAACGGATAGTCAAAATTTGTGATTTCGTGGGTTGATTTCTCCGAAAGCAATTTTGGTTCTTCCTAAGTATTTTCTCAGTTTTGGGTTCTATGTGGTTGCGTAGTAGAGCATTGTAAATCTTGGCCACTATGGATGTAAGGGTTATACCTCTGTAGTTCTTGGCTCTTCCGAGGTCACCTTCCTTGGGTAAAGGGAGGGTGCATCTCTTTGCCCATCTGTCTATTGTGTTCTGGTTATATACGGCATTACAGTGTCGGAGCAGTATGTTGTCGAATTCCCTGGTCTTTCATATTTCTGGGGGTATTTAATCAAGCCCTGCTGCTTTCCTATTTTTAATTTTTCTTAGTACTGAGTCGAGTTCTTTTTGTGTAAACTGTCCTCGTTTGATGTCTAGTTGATAACTAATAATTTTTGTAATTGGTTCACACGTAACTTGTTGTTTCCCCATGTGTATTCGTTCTTCTTGGTTGGCAGCTTTCAGTTCAGTTTTCGCAGTATTGTTCCTTCTGCTCACTTTGTTTACTTTCTGCCATGCGATCCTAGGTTGTCTATCTTCAACCGTGTCTTTAATCTTATTTATCTGATTTTGTACGTATTTTGTTTGTTCTTTTAGGTATTCGTCTGTTAAATCATTTTGTGTATTCTTAAGTTTCTGAGTATTGATATTGGTTGGGTTCCTCCTATTGCGCAGGGTGTGGGGGGATTTTTACGTCTACAAGCCTTTTCTAACCACTAATGTCTCCCACGGGATTTCAGGTTTAGCTCTTTGTTTAGTTGGTATGCATTCTGCTGCCGCTTCCAAGTGGGCATTGACGAAGTTCTCATATTCGTCATTCGGAGTAGATGTGTTTGATATCTCTTGAAGTGCGTCGAATTTGTTTCTTAGTGTTAACGTATATTTATCTCTAATATCCTTGTTGTTAAGCCGGAACCAGTCATAGTGTATGGTTGTTGTTGCTCGATTCGCATTCCTTCGTAGACTCGGTCGTATCTTTGCCGTGACAATTTGGTGATTGGAGGACTTATCTCTCTTTTCACTTTCCTTTTTTTCTCTGGTTCGTCCCACGGTACGGCAAGGTTCTATTATTTTTGTTGACTATCATTAGGAACGCAGTTTCTTCCAGGCAGCGGTCACATCGATACTGCTATATGGATGCACTACATGGACGCTAACAAAACGGCTGGAGAAGAAACTAGATGGCAATTACACAAGAATGCTGCGTGCAATCCTGAACAAGTCCTGGCAGCAACACCCCACAAGACACCAACTGTACGGCCACCTGCCCCCTATCACGAAAACTATTCAAGTTAGACGAACCAGACATGCAGGACACTGCTGGAGAAGCAGAGATGAACTCATAAGAGATGTACTCTTATGGATCCCCACACATGGCCGCGCAAAAGCAGGACGACCAGCTCGAACGTACATTCAGCAGCTATGTGAGGATACAGGTTGTTGTCCTGAAGACCTACCTAGGGCGATGAACGATAGGGAGGAGTGGCGAGAGAGGGTCAGGGATATCCGTGCTGCCAGCACAAGATGATGATGATGATGATGATGATTAGTATCTCAAAATCCCAGAGAATTTTGTGCGTCTCATTCTCCAAGACGGATTCTGGGTCATGCATATACCATTTGGTAGTATGGTCAAGTTTCAATTTCTGGAACAATTCTCAGTGAATCACTTTCCCCACCAAGTAGTGTCTCGTCTTATACTCTTTTTTACTAAGTTTCTGCATTCGCTTATTATGTGATTAATCGTTTCCTCTCTATCACCACATAACCAACATTTGTTATTTTATTGCGTCTTATCTATTTTTGCTTAAACACTGTAGGTCTGTATGGCGATGTTTTGTGTTGCTATTAGAAGAGGTTCAGTTTCCCTCTTCAGGTTTCCCTTTCTTAGCCATGTCTAAGACTTCTTGTGCGAGATTTCGTCATTTTATCATTTGAAATATCCTTACAGTTGTTTTTATTTCCATTTCTGTTATCAAATACTTGTTACTCGGTAGATTATTATGTTGCCTGAGTTGTTTTTGGTCATTGTAATTAGTCTTTCGCTGATCTTTTTTTATTTAGTCTTCAAATTCTCGTATCAAATCACCCACGCAATCTTCAATGCTGGCGAGTCCTCTGCCTCCTTCTTTTCTTAACATATCTAGTCTGTCTTTCTCATCTCTCGGATATTCAGCCTTATGCATCGTCACTAGTTTTCTTGTTCTCTGGTGTATTTGTTGAAGTTCTTTCCTTGTTCATTTCAAAAATAGTTCCGAGTATCTTACAAGGGGGACAGCCCTGGTGTTTAGTTCTCCTTTTGATGAGATTCCTGCAATAGAGTTTACTTTCGAGAAATTTTCTCGTTCGCCTTAGGTATTCTTTTAAAAATTTTTCTTTCATTTCCACTTGTTTGATGGTGTCCGCTTTCAATATGCTTAAGTACTTGTAAGTTTCCTTTTCTCCAAACTTTCTATTTTTTTAACTAGATAGTTCTATTCGTTCCTATATTTGCCTTTTTCTGCTTCTTATTATGAGTATGGTATTTTTTTCTATGCTAAATTCAACCCCAAATTCCTGGCTGAACATTTTATTATTTGCATTAGAGTCTCCAATTCTTTTTCATCTTTTTTGCAAATAGCTTGATGTAGTTCATGTACATTAACAGATTAATCTTGTCATCTATGTGCATTAGATGGTTATATTATTATTATTATTATTATTACTTGCGTGGTAATCAGCTAAATTCCAGTATTTTTAGTCATTCATCTGGCTCGTGTACGAAAAAGTAAAAGGAAAACAAAGAAGAGATTTCATATCTTTAAAATGGTTTTGTCGAGTAAAATCATATGTTTTTAGCAAGCAAGTTTTCCTTTTTCAAGATGCTTTGAAAAACAAAGAAACAGCTTTTCATGCATTGAAACAAAAAAAAAAAAAAACATACATTCCTTGAGGAGAGGCATGAGTACATCTCTTCAAGCACTTACTCTGAGTAAATAGTAGAACAGTTTGCACAGTGGACGTTTTAATTTAACATTGTAAATTTGTAAAAAAAAAAAAATGATAAGATATAAAATGGGCGCATTTTTATGTCTTATAATTTCACCAGAAATCCATTCATGACGTCTAAATATCTCTGTATTAGAAATAATCTAATATTTGTTAGACCTTTGACACACTTAAAAGCCATAAAAATTACTGAACTAGGTCAACTGGAGGAGTATTAACAGCAAATGGCAGAATCATACAAAACGAATTAAATTCACAGTTTGGCTTGAATTTTTACCTTTAACAGTGGAATTATACAAGTCACGTACCTGATATTTATTGAGGAAATCAAATTTTGTAAAGATTTAAGAAAAAATTGATTATGAATGTTTCCTAAATAACTGGGGCAGAATTGAATGAAATCAATTAAAAGAGATAGCATGTATGTTTTTGTTTTAAAATATATCGATGAGTAGTATGTTTTATATTTCTAGATGTACAGATGAAATGTTGGTGTGTATTTTTTTAAACACCAAAATAGATATTCTTTAGGATATTACTTTGAAATCTGGTCATAAAAAGTAAGATTTTAAGAATATATCACAAAACCTTTCTGTCCAAAAATCAGAACTTTCCTGGACAACATAGGGCATTCTGTCTTAATCTATTACATTTATCTAAGATAAAAAGCCATTTTAAAAATTGCACAACAATTTCGATGATAAATTTGCACACACAAATTTTACGATTAATTTTTCTCCCAAACTATCAATAACAAAACTGTTGTAACCCAACAAAAAGGTTACTGAATGAGAAATAACCAAAATGGAAATGAAATGGAAATCTTCATAACATTAACAAAATACAATTCTTGCCAGCGGCATGAAGAAGGTAAGCACGGCGAGAAGTGACTATTTAGTATATTTTCACCCTTTCACATTAGTGCCCAACGTATTTATGAGGAATGGGACATACCAATTAATGTTCATAGGTAGGGTATATAACAAAAACGTCACTTTTCATCAGAAAAGATAGAAATAAAATTTAAAAGAAGTGTGTTCGCCCCAAAATTCAAGATGAAGAATGGGCACATGTCCTTTTATACTAACAAGCTTAAAAAATAATCAATTTCAGGCCCTAATCCACTATAGACAAGGGTAAACTCTGAATTCAAACCAGCAAACTCCGTTTAAAAACTAACCCTGTATCGCACCCTACAACTTTTCCCCCGCCTTCAGCGTTTACTGGGTACTGTTGGACTTACTTTCTTCGAGCATATATATATATATATAGAGAGAGAGAGAGAATTATAACGGCGGTTATTATCAGAGAGAGTTGTATTCACCATAAATAACGTTCAGTGAACATTATATCTCTATAATTGAAAACCACCTACGTATATAGTACCTCAATATAACTAAACTTGTAAGTCTGTAACAAATAACGATATAATTTATACTGGGACTGATACGTCTGTTAGGGTTCAGAGTGTAGTATCCGCATGTATTGTTAAAATGTTTCAAATACACACACACACACACACACACAGAATATATCATCATCATCATCATTATCAAGTCGTATTGATAACGCAGACTCTCATGACTCTATCTTTTCATCCGTCCTTATCCGCCATCTCTCTAGGTAGGGGCTCTAGACTGTATCTAGATTCTGCACAGAGCTGATATGTGGAAGTCTTTGCTGGTCGACCAACACTGGTGTGTCCTCGGATAGGAGTTCACAAAATAACTTTGAGTTTGTTCCTGCTTCTCCAGCAATGCACCACATGTCTTATTCGTCTTACTTGGAAGGTTTGCGAGATGGGAGGTAAGTGGCCGTACAGTTGCTGTTTTGTAGGAAGCTGAATCCTTGATTTGTCCAAAACATCACGTAACATTTTTGTTGTTCACATCTAAAGTTATCTCTAATCGTTTCGTTAGAACCCAGTTGGTGCAACATACAGTAATACTGATACAACTTCAGGTTTTATTTTATTGGAGAGTTCAGATTTCTATATGATCGATAACCTGTCATATAGTAGACCATAAATTAATCCCATACGTGTCCCCATCGGATGAACGATCCATTCTTTGTGTGTTTTAGTAAAGAATCCTTACAGCGGTAACAGTTTCTTTGGGGAAGCTATATAATAGAAGTATTTGCTCCGTCTTTCCTCTGTGTATGGAATCATATGCCTTGGAGAAATCTAAAAACAAAAACGTTACCTTGAGATTTTTTGTATGTACTCCGATGATTCAGCGAATAGTCAAAATCTAAGAAGTTTTGGCTCGAATTCCCCGGAGTGTTATGATTTTTCCAGAGAATTTTCTTTATTTCAGGATGAATACGATGAAGAAGCAGAGAGTTATAAAGCTTAGCGGTTATAGCAGTAAGTGTTATGCTTCTGTCGTTCTTAGTGATTCCAAGGTCGCATTTTTTGGAGGAAAAGGGAGGATGCAGCCTTTTATCGATTTCTCTTTTGTATTTTGTTTATTCACAGCATTGCAAAATCAAAGAAACATGTCGTCAAATTCCCTTATCTTTCATACTTCAGAAAGTATTTCATCGAGGCCAGCAGCTTTTCTGTTTTTGAGTTTGTTTTTTTTTTTTCAGAATTTCGTCAACGGTCCTAGTTTGATGTCTAATAGACCATTATAGTGAAGTAGATTAAATCAGTATCCCACAATAATCTTTCACTTGATGGTGTTGTATACTTATAATACAAATATAAGTGGAAACATAGTCAACACGAACTTCAATGAACGAACGAATACACTTTTTTATAAAAAATATAATCTCTCACGCTTTATTCTTGAAAGGGTGATGTTGGTTGTGTGTGAGAGATGAGTTGGAAACGGGGACAGACTGCTATATTGACCCTAAGTTCTTCTGACCATAGCAGTACTTCTTTCTCATCTTGGCTGCGTTGCTCAACCGTGGGTCACTGGCTCTCACTCCGGCATCTTGTCTCCAACTGGCTCCAACTGGCTCGATCCGCCTCGGGCACCTGGTGTTATAATTGTCTCACGTGCACCTGCTTCCGCTGTTCTTCCGCTTATTTACACAGGTACATCTATTGATTGACGGCTCGGTCGAGGGTCAATATATAACAATGGAACAAGCTTCAAATTTGGTATACATATACTCCAGGCACCATTCTCTCAGAGAAGTACGTTACCCACGTTAAAAAATTAAATAGCCACCATTTTTCAAGATGACCGTCTCATAAGATAGAAAAAAAGGGTTTTCATTGCTAAACGACGTCTGTAAATAGGAACATACTATTGATCCAAATATTAATTAGATTGTATTTTGACTGGAGAAATATATTTTGGCACAAATATTCGAAAATGGTTACTAGTTGTCAAGATGACGACCATCACATGATTTAAAATCAGTACTTTTGTAGCTGTTTTGCAAAATTGTCACAGATACTGCTGGGCAACATCTGCGATCATGTATTGAGGTGATGCAGTCATGCTTTATTAAATTATGTGAAAAAGAGTCATATCAAAGCACAACCAGGGCACCCTGGTGGTATCACTGCTGTGAAACTCAGCATAGGGTTCAATGTCGGTTTATAGTGTACTACTTGTAGCTGGTGTTTACAAACCTAATAAGTTGTTTGTTGTATACTTGAGTGCGCCAAATGCAACCGAATAAGTCCCTGTATATATTTCAGCTAGAAGTATAGCTAGTTGTAGTATTACACAATTAGATAACCGCACTTGAACTGACAGGATGGGCCAGCGCGAGAGAGCCGAACCAAAGGTAACGAGGCTTCAGTTACCCGCAAGGAGTACAGGTGGCACGGAACTTAAATGGCACTGGATGAATGATCGGGCTAGGCGTAGGGCATTTGTGTGTATGAACCTAGTTATATCCCTTATCTCAATGTGCATATGTATTTTATACGGTTATTTGGTAAAAGGTTAAACCCTCAACATCAACCTGCTCAATATGTCCACTAATAATCCGTTGAGTTGTGCTCCTAAAACTGACTGGAGGAAGTGTTACCTCTGTCAGACTGATACAAAAGAAGAGTCTTCCCCAACCCGTTATGAAATGTAGTTCTGATGAATATTCCATGATAGCAAAAAAAAACCAACCACAATTTACCAGTTACCGATCAGGTTATACCTATTCAGATTGGATGAAGGAGGTGGTATTTAGGATACACTGAGGCGAAAAATGGCGGCCATTTTGTTTTTTAACGTGGGTAACCTACTTTTTCGAGAGAATAGGTTCTGGAGTTCATGTATACTAAATTTGGTGCTAGTACCGCTAAGTGAAAGATTATTTCAGGAACCTGCTGGACGATTAATAATTTCTTTAGTAGGTTTATCCGTTATTTCAGGAAGGTTTCCACAAAGATTCTTGAAATGTTTTTTTCAACTTTTGAAGTCATTTTGTCTGGCAGCTTTTGAGTTATGTTCTCGAGGTGATTTTCTTTCCGCTCACTTTATTTACAGTCTGCCATGCTAATTTTGATTGTCTATCGTCAACAGAATTTCTGATTTTATTGATTTGGCGTGTAGATGTATTCTAGTTGTCTCTTCGTATTTTCTAGTAATTTTTTTTTGTGGGGGGGGGGGTCTTAAGTTTCTAGCATTTGTTGGGTTTCTTATATTAAGTAAGAATGATTTTTTGTGTTATTTCGTTTTGACTTTACTGCTATTGACTCTCAGGGAACTCTATATAGAGTCTTTACTGGCAATACAATTAAAACCACATACTGCAGTTAATTGTTTCACGCTTTCGTGATCATCAGGCAATACTATGCTAGAGCGAAAAACAACTATTATCTGCAATAAGTAGTTTTACTTCTGGGTAATACTGCTTCTTTCACACTCTCATATATATATATACCACTCTTAAATCAGTACCTTCAAATTTTTTTAAAAGAAAGTTAATTTTCTTCTAAATCCAAGATAAATATCCATATTTCTGGTTACAGTGTAAGTTAGCTGACCATCGTCGAGGGCGACCCGAAGGCTCCCTTTTCAATAGCTACTACACCAAGATGTAGGGGAAGGCGCTATTCCTTTCCCTAAATTGCTCCACTTGCCCTTGATCTGTATCTTATAATGGTGAGTGTTAAGCAAGGAAGAATCAAGAACCATTTTTTAGTATTTGGTATGACTCGAGCTGGGATTGAACCCCGGTCTACCGGACCATTGGCGAAAACTCTAAACATTATGCCAATCAATCAAAAAATAAGTACAGTTCGTATATATATTAAGATGATAAGACCAATAGGGATATTCCTTGTATGTATTTTTTTTGGTGATTCTTAACTAGTTCCAACTTTAGCTCATCGTCAGAGAAAAAGTTCTAAGGAAAAAAATTAAGTTTTTTAGAAAGTTTTTAAAGTTTGTTAATTAAAAAATTAGAAATGCTTTTTAAAAGAATTTTTTCAAAAGTTGGTATGCTATATGAAAAGCGATGTTAGATGTACTCTTGGTGTAGAATATCAATTAGTCTGAAGAATATTGTCTGATCAAAATGTCTTTGGCTGGTTTCATATATATATAATATATTTTTTTCTCTGTGTGAGAGCACCTGCTTAGGAAGAGTGTTTCAAATTAACTGTGACCTGACCAGCTTGTTTGTTTATGCGGATTTTCTCACTGTGGTATTTTCGAGAGGCGGCCTTTCAAGTCAACAGCAACTTATTAACGAGTTTATTTGTTTGCATAAATGTTTATGGTTGCCAATATTTTATTCTTTCCAGATTGGGTAATTAGATTTCATATTAAATTCAAATTGCGCATATGTTTTGAAAATACTAACATGACACATCAAGTAATTTACAAACTTACAAAAATATGCAAAAAAACTTAATAGTAAATTATCTGAAATTAGTAGACCAAGTATCAATCTCTCATCTACAGAAAGTGTGAAGCGTAGACTGATCTTGATAAGTTATCGGCCATATGGAAACCTGATATAGCTGATAAACTAAAATAGTTTAGGTTTAGCTTATTTGATTTAATGGCATATCAAACCTTGATGGTTATTCAATGCCAAATCTTGTTTATACATACAAAGTGCCTTCAATAAGATTCCAGACTTTTTTTTGTACTGGTATTTAAAATTGTCGTAGACTCTTGAAGATTCAGTATGTTATTGCTATACATCTTATGAGAAGACTAACCAATTTTTATGATTTCAGGTTCAAATGAACAGCTACAGCAGCAATTGGAATACACCCTACTAAAGCTTGATTGTCACTGCTGGTGAATTTCAAAAATGCAATGTGGACGTGAGGACACTTTAGAAGAACGATATGCAATAAAATTCTGTTTTAAACTTGGAAAAAATGCCACAGAAACGTATGGAATACTTCAGACTGCTTTAGGAGCATCTTGCTTGAATCGAACATCAGTCTTTGAGTGGCATAAGAGATTCAAGGAAGGCAGGGAATCTATCAGGGATGATGAGAGGTGTGGGAGGAGTAAGGAAGTCAGAACACCTGAGTTGATTGGCCAAATAAAGAATTTCATGGATAAGGACCGTCGTGCACAGTTTGATGTCAGTGTGGGAACTGTACACACAATTATTCGCGAGGAACTGAAGATGCGGAATATTTGTGCGAAGTTTGTCTCAAGGATGCTCAGAGAAGATCAGAAAGAAATACGTTGTCATGACAGCAGGGAGATGGTCGAGCTGATCAATTCAGATCTCACAGTTCTTGATGCTCTGGTGACCTGTGATGAAAGCTGGATCTACTGTTATGACCCAAGAAGGCCAGAAAGAGCAAATCCACCCTCAAACTTTTGATGATCCCTTTTTTTTTTGACTGCACATGCACTGGGTTCCCACTGGACAGTCAACAAGGAAAACTATGTTGAGGTTTTAAGGGAGTTCAGGAAGAGATTCCTAGGGAAGATGCCAGCACTCTTCAATTCGGGTCAGTGGTATTTCCAGCAGGACAATGCACCAGTCCACAACTCCATCCTTGTCACAGACCCTTTGACCAAGAGCATCAACAAAGTTCCTCACCCTCCCTATAGTCGAGACCTTGCTCCCTATGACTTTTCGTTATTCCCTAAGCTCAGAGGCTGCCGTTATGAGACAATTGAGGAGATGAAAGAGGCTGTGACGAAGGTCATTGACATGCTCACACAAGGGGACTTCCATGGGGGTCTTCCAGAAGTTGTTGGAACGGCACAACAAGTGCATTGCAGCTGGAGGAGATTATTTCGAAGGGGACTAGAGTTTTATGGGTGTACTACCAATAAAAATGCCCATATAAAAAAGTCTGGAAACTTATTTAATGAACCTTGTGTAGATACTTTTTAAGGGAATAGTTTGTTGGTAACATTTTTAAAAGAGCCAAAAAGAGTTCGCATACATTTAAATGATTTCAAATATTGCTATTTATTGTTTGCGTACAGTTAAAGGGTTTCAAGTATTGCTATTCATTGTTTGCGTACAGTTAAAGGGTTTCAAGTATTGCTATCTATTGTTTGCACATATTTAAACTGTTTCGTATTGCTATCAAACACCTATAGTTCTATTTGCCATAGTTAAATGATTTCAAGCAATGCCATCTTAAACTCTCCAACAAGTCAATAGACAGTGTTTTGAGTTCGTCCCTTTTTTAAACGGCGTCGTTACCACGGGGTCCGACTGAAACCTGAAGGGTAACATTTCACCCATATTCTACTTGGTGTTGTAGTGTTACAATAATTCAATTTAACATCATTAACTAGTTTGCGCACAATTAAATGTTTCAAGTATAGTTAACAATGAGATAGTTCTATTTTACCAATCGATGAGACCCTGACAAGTACTACCAATCTGAATCAGAGTTGACCGGAGAATAATGGCATTGAGGGACTACTCCACATTCCCAAAGGTTCCAAGACTGGAGCCTCATCATCCAATAGTTTAACATCATATCTTAGACACTCGTATGACGAGTGTTACTCATCTGCAGAGATGCAGTCATCGTATTCTACAGCCCAAGCCAACTGTGCTGAAAATAAAATGGGAATTTTTCCATGCTGTAGTCGTGTCAGTACTACAGTGAAGTTGCACCACTTGGACTAACGAAATACTTGAAGAAAAAATCACATGAGAACTACACAAGGATGATGTCTTGAACAAATCCTGGAAGCAAGAGTGATAGCCGATTGGGACGGATGGAGAGAGACAGAGAGAGAGAGAGAGTCAAAAGAATCCGTGCTATCAGCCAACCTTGATAATGATGTGATCTCTCAGCTGCATACTCGCATACGTCTTTTTTTTATTATTATTATCAGGACCAAAATATGGAAAATATTTCCGATGTATTGACGATACACTACTCATTTGCATAAAACCAAATTCTCAAATCAAACGGAAAAACACAACAAAATAGAACCAATCATAGAATCAATTCATGGAGTAGCCATAAAGAAAACATCAGTTTTCTCTGACATCTTAGTAAACAGAATTGACGACATGTAAGAACTAAAAATGGACAAGGTGTAATGGCTTAAGTGCTAGATTGCAGCCTCGTAGTAAGTGGGTTCGTACACCAGTCTTATTTTTACGTTCGCTTTTTGACTAATACTCTGAGGAAATATACAAACCCCCTTATACGCCAGCTATGGATTAAATCGTATCCCCGATGTTTTTCTACAAGGATGGCAGGTGGCATTCAATAACTCACGAAGGTTGATATGCTATTAAACAAAGAATCCTAAAATCTACTCACAAAAAAGACTGCATATATTTCTATTTACATTGCAATAAAATTAAAACAAAACAAAACAACACTTCAGTTTGGCTCTTACCAGGCTAGATGGGCGGTCGGAGATGTCCGATCCGATCAATCGGCTGGTCATGTCAAGCCCAAGCACCTAAATGATTGTCGGAACTGTATTCTTCAAATTATTCTTATGGCAAACACCCAACCCTTTTATCTTAAAGGTGATATAAGGCGGTGGCTGAGGGTCAATTGCATTGAGAAAAACAAGACTTTAAATGACCTGGGTAGGACACTAAACTGCATTTTATGGTGTTACACGGATATGTGAATATAATGATGAGTGTATTACTTGGATCTTGCTTCATTTAGTAGCAATAGAGCAGGTAGTTGTTTAACAAGTTAAGTATGGTGTATACTTCCTAATTATGTATAAACAAGATTTGGCATTTAATTAATCACCAGAGTTAATATGCCATAAATCACTAAAAATCAACAACCAACCAATCATATAAGACACACACATTATATATATATATATATATATATATATATATATATATATATGCTACTGAAAAATTCGCAAACCAAAAAAGAAAGTAGGAATCCTGTGACGTAATGGCTAAAATTTGGTTTGGTTTGATTTCACTGCATATGAACTATTATAGGTCACTAATGCCAAATCCACTTTTATACATAAAACAGTTCTTTTTCAAACAATTCATTTTAGCATAGAAAAACAGTTCTATTTCAAACAATTCAGTTTAGAATAAGTATGCAGTTTAGTTTTAGTTTACCCATAGATAGGTCCCTATCAGGTGCTAACACACCAGACCAGAGTGGACCTGAGAGCGATGGCAATGAAGGGGGTACTCCACATTCCCCAAAAGCCCCGGCATTATTAGAACCTCACCATCAGGACACTCCTTCGGAGAGTCTTACCCTGCTGCAGAGAAGCAGTCGGTGTATTCTACAGTCCCAGCCGACTGGGCAATAATGGCTAAAGTGCTGGACTGCAGCCTCGAAGTAAGCGAGTTTGAAATCCCGTTGCACAATTGCATTCACTTGCAGATTAATTCCCTCCTAATCTCTCCAGGTATATGTTAAATAGTATCACTGCTGCTCTTCTACAAGGATAGCTTTGGCATTAAATAACCCCAAAAGTTTGATGTGCCATTAAACGAAGAAACCAAACCGAAACCAAAAAAGAAGAGAATACATTTTTGGTGTATGGAGGGGGGAGTTAAGGAAACTCAAGAGACGATGTGGATATCTTGAATCAAACATACGTTTCTTTTTTTGTCTCTTGATAATTTTGATTGGGCCGAAAACTTTTCTACAGCTCTCATAAATGTACATTATATATATATATATATATATATATATTGTGTGTGTGTGGGAGAGAGAGAGAGAGAGAGAGAGAATAGGTAATATTAAATCTAATGTGAGTAATTATTCTTGAAAGAAATTAACTCATTATTTTTTTCTTTTGAAATTCAAATTCTGGACCATTAGTTTTACCTTGCAGTAATATAGCTTCCCGTCGAATATTGTTTACTGTGAGTTTACCTCGTCTCAAAGATGAGGAATACAATTTTTTTTTTGTTAAAACTTTCCTGAGGGTACAATAAATTTGCATAACAGATTTGCTAACTCTGGATCCAACCGGTCTGAACGTCTGTAGAAGACAAACAAGTTCCTCCTAATTTTTAATATAGAGTAAATAAGCATAACATTTTTGTACATACAATAATAGTGGTGTTTTTGCTATTATTAATAAAATAATCTATCTTGAGACAACCCTAGTGCAAATTAAAGAGTTGAATTTTTTGTAACAAGAAATTTAAGAAAAATCTCACAAACATTTGAAATTACTTATAAAATAAATGTGCGTAAAAACTCTGTTTCTCTCTCTCTCTCTCTCTCTCTCTCTCTCTCTCTCTCTCTCTCTCTCTCTCTGTCCCTCTCACACTCACACACACATACATTATATATATATATATATATATATATATATATATATATATTGATGTTTGTTTATTTGTATTGTTCTTGCAGATAGTTATTTGTCAGGATTACCAGTCACATATAACAATTTCTCTTGGCTTATCATAAAAAATGGACTCCTGCTTTGAACCTGCAGCCTAGAAAGATTGCCCACCCTAATTTGCATCACCTGAGGTAAATAGAAAATAATTTGCTTCTATATTTTCGTCAAGCAGAAAATAAGTTCTCATCATTTAGTAAGCTTTACCGGGCCATTGAACGAATGAGTAGAGTGTTCGACAATGGTCTGGGAGAACGGGGTTCAATTTCAGGTCGAGTCATACCAAAGACTCAAAAAATGGTACTTGATTCCGCTTTGCTCAACACTCAGCATTATAACGTAAGGATCAAGAGTAAAGTGGAGCAATCCAGGGAATGGAGTAGCGTCCTCCCCTACACCTTTGTGTAGCAGCTATTGAAAAGAGAGCCTTTGGGTTACCCTCGACTAAGGTCGCCAACTTTACTTACTTTACTTCGTCTGCCTGGAGTATCCTTGGGTATCCTCGGGTTGCTTATGATACCCGCTGTTTCGAAATTGTTAACCATCTAAGTATAGAACAAGCTAAACGATGCTTAACTTCGGTGATTTAGCGGGATTTCGCCATGATATGACAGCAAGTCGGAAAATAATCTGTTGTAAGTTAAACCGAGCCTAGTTTGGCCCAAGGCCAGAAGTATGGAGCATTAATTAAGAACTCAACTCATAAACTATGGTTTGATATTGGCCCAGCGGTTAGAGTGTTCGCCAATGGCCCGGGAAACCTGGGTTCAATCCCAGGTCGAGTCATACCAAAGACTTTAAAAATGGAACTTGATACCACCTTGCTTAACACTCAGCATTATAAGGTACGGTTCAAGGGTAAAGTGGAGCAATCCAGGGAATGGAGTAGCGCCCTCCCCTACACCTTGGTGTAGTAGCTATCGAAAAGGGAGCCTTCGGGTCACCCTCGACTATGGTCGCTAACTTACTATAAGTTGAATAGTATCACTGCTGTTCTTCTACAGGGATGGCTTTGGCATTAAATAATCCATGTTAGTTGATGTACCTTTAAAACAAAGAAACCAAACCAAATCAAATGGTTTGATAGATTAATTTGACCATACGAACTAGGCAAAGAGAAATAATTTTGTTGATATATTTACATTAACTGGGTCGCTTAGATGTTTGTTATTCAAACCTGATACTCTATGCTCAGCACGATGCAAGACCAAATAGCAAGATGAGGATTGTGTTATGAAAATTTTCTTAATGGAAAGAAATTACATTAATTGAAAATTAGCATTTGAATTTCTGGCTTCTTGACTCAAACAGTGAACATTAACAACAATGAAAAATACCCAAAGTAAATCTAGTGGTTAGGATTCTGCGCTCTCACTGCGGCAGCCGATGTTCGCTTCCCCGCTTGGGAATAGTCGTTTCATCGGTCTATTGGCATAATGGTTAGAGTGTTCGCCAATGGCCCGGGTGGCTGGGATTCAATCCTAAGTCGAGTCATACCAAATATTCTAAAAATAGTTCTTGATGCCTCCTTGCTTAACACTCAGTATTATAAAGGTACAAATCAAGGGTAAGTGGAGCAATCCAGGAAAAGGAGTAGGACCCTCCCCTACACATCGGTGTAGTAGCTTTTGAAAAGGGAGCCTTCGGGTCACCCTCGAGAACGGTCGGTCAACTTACTACTTACTTTATATAGAGAGTGCCCCCCAAAATTTGACATAATTTCGCAGGCCAATAATTTTAGCAATTCTTATTGAAATAACCTCAAATTTTCACAGAATGTATAGAACCAGATCAAGATTTTATGATCAATGGACGAGGATAGTAGGTACTTATCTCGATGAGAATCTTTCAGAGAGATTGATCGGGTGTGGTGGAGATGAAGACGGTTTTCTGCTGAAATTGCTGTCACGGTCACTGGACATGTCCCCGTGTGATTCCTTTCTAAGGGATATGTGAAGGGATTGGTCTATGTGCCCCCTCTTTCTGCTAGCATTGATGAACTCAAGCCGAGAATCACTTCCACACTGGATAATGTTACCGGAGACATGATACAGCGTGTTTGGTAAGAGCTCAACAATCGACTTGACGTGTACCGTGTCATAGGCGGTACACATATTGAACACTTATGAATCGGCCCCTGAATAAACTTGTAATGTCCAACAATTAAACTGTTCAATTTTATTGAGCAAGACTTAGTAGTTTTCAAGATAACTGCTTTTAAAATGATGTCAGTTTTTGGAAGACATCCTGTATATTGGGAGATATTTGCTTATCCTATTCCAAGCTCCATAAACACATACAAGTACGTGCAGCTGGACACTTACAAACTCCTAAGTTCGCTATTAGAGACCATTAATTGAACTTAAATACTTTTGGTGAACGCTATTCATATGAGTTTTCTCTGTCTTGCATAAGGCCTGGACAAAATATTATCGGAATATCTTAGTGGCTGTTGCAAACAACACACAGCGTCCAGCTTTGTGTAACCTGGGAGAAGTCGCCCATAAACTCGAATTATTAAGCGACATCGTTTTGATTTCATGGAGAATATTTTTCTCATCAGTTTCTTCTCTTTTAAGATTATATCCTTCATTCGTTCAATTATATATTACCGACGAATGTAACGTAAGAGCATTTAGATAGATTTTAGTCTAAGGAAGAAATATATATATATATATATATATATGTTGTGGAAGGGCTTTATTTCAAAAGAAAAATTTTTATTAGCATTTTTTATTGTGGGCTTTGGTGAGTTCAAGAAGCATCCAAATAGAATGCTTTTGTTATTTGACCTCTCCCCACAGAGCAGAGATGGCATCGGTGTAATGTATCATGGTCAAGTCATTTTGGCACCGGTTTTAACGGTTGAATGAAACGACCACGTGACACTAAGTAAGCCAGAGGCTACTCCTGCAAAAGGAAACAAAGAAACAGCAAATGACCAGCACTTCCTGTTTCTTAAATGTTATGGATTTGTCTAGAAGGTTCTAGAGAATTCTAAAACTCCGGCGATGGATATAAAAGCCAGTCATGTCCCAGAAGAAGAGCAGGATAGAGTTTTGACCGACGCAGAATAGGTTCTAACTAAGTAAAGTAATTCCTAGCCCAAGGGTCGGAGTCGGAACTTTTATCCGTTGAATTCGATTTGAGACAACCAGTAACGAAATGCATTTCCAGTACTCCCCTCAACACCAGTAATGTCACATGTATATGTTTGAAAAGAGTCGAACGAAAGGCGCATTCAAGTTTTATTTTCAGTTTTTAGGCAGATTTTTATTAAAATCATGATTCCATCTATTTTAAAGGTAATATTCCATTGAAATTGTAAAGAAAATTTATTATATATGAGTGACTGAGGCATCTGAGTTCTCCTCTGTGCAATGGCATCAACAATTTGGGGAAGTCCCAGTCATTTTGTCTGAGAACAGCCGCCACATCTTCCTAGAGTTCAGACCTGTCCAATTTAATTTCCACTTCTTTGACTCACTAAGAATTCTTGTGTGAAACAAAGTTTCAAAGCAATGAATTAGTGGACAGCATCATTGGTTGGTTGGGTTTTATTGCATATCAACCTTTGTAGGTTATTTAAAGCCAAATCCATTTTTATGAAAACAGTTCTATTTCAAACAATTTAGTTTAGCATGAGTACACAGTTTGTCAAAAACGTTTCTATTTAATGCTATTCAGTTTATTCGAACAGTTATAATTCAGCTTATTCAGTTTAGTATAAGAACAGATTTTCTTTACAGTTAAATGTCGTTTTATTTCAGATAATTCAGTTTAGCATAAGTACACAGTTTAGAGGTCAAAACAGTTCTATTTCGAGCAATTCAGTTAAGCATAAATACGCAGTTTAAATGCAAAAACAGTAAACTCAAACCACGGTTTAGTTCTATTTAACCCTTAGATAGGATCCTTATCAGGTGCTACCACTCCGGGCCAGAGAGGATCTTGGAGCGATGGCAATAAAGGGGTACTCGGCATTCCCCAAAGTTCCAGCATTTCTGGAACCTCACCACCAGATTGTTTAGTGTCATAACCAAGACACCCATTGGGGGTGCCGTATCCCTCTACAGAGAAGCAGTCGGTGTATTCTATAGCCCCAGCTGACTGGGCAGTCTAAAGATTTCTAAGATGAAGGAATACAAATGTTTGTTTTTCGGTAACGAATGGAGTTTATATTGAAAAACAAAGAAAATTTTTTTCTTGGCTGAAATGTGAGTCGTTATCGGGTAAAATTTAACTTATTTATTGATTGATACTCGTTTATGAGTGTGTGTGTGTGTGTGTGTGTGATTGAATAAGATTGACGCTTCACTTCTGCGTCATCCATTCTACGTCATCCATTCAAATCCCCGCATAAGTCACCTGACTTCTGGATGGAATGAATTAAAAAAGGAGCCGTATTTTTCCCAGTTACTTTTGGCACCGGCTGTCGCCATCGGAGTAATGTTTGTTTTTTGCGGGTCCTGTGCTCCAATACGTAGTCCAACTCGTGTTGGAAATTTGCCAAGGAAGAAACCCATTCGCCTTGGTTGAGACAGGAACACACTACCAGTATACTCGAGCTGGGAGTAGGATTCAGCTCACGGCCAATTTCAGGTGTCATGGTTACATATAACATTTATAATTCAACGTATCATCAGTCATTTGTTTGCACACAGTTAAATGGTCAAACATTTTTATTTGACCCATAGATCGGACTCTATCAAGTGCTACTACACGGATCAGAGTGGATCTGAGAGTAATGGCAATGAAGGGTACTCCACATTTCCAAAAGCTCCATGACTGAAGCCTTACTATTGGATGTAGTTTAGTATCGTTTTCAGGACACTCGCTGGAGGTGGGAATCTTACCCTCTTTGCGGCGATGCAATCAGTGTATTCTATCGCCCTGTCCGACTGGGCCCAATAGCATTTTAGGGACTAATCGTCATCCCGGGATTTTCTCCTCGAAACAAAGTATACATTGCCTTGATATGTTGGTATATGCTAGGGTAAATTTCCCTTCATATTACCATACGTTAAGTTTTATTTTTCAGGCGCAAAAGGTACGTGGTGCCTTCAATAAGTTTCCACTTTTTTTGTACTGGCATTTAAAATTGTCGTAGACTCTTGAAGATTCAGTATGTTATTGCTATACATCTTATGAGATGACTGACCAATTTTTATGATTTCAGGTTCAAATTAACCCCTACAGCAGAAATTGGAATACACCCTACTAAAACCTGATTATCACAGCTGGTGAATTTCAAAAATGCAATCTGGACGTGAGGACACTTTAGAAGAACGATATGCAATAAAATTCTGTTTTAAACTTGGAAAAAATGATGCCACAGAAACGTATGGAATGCTTCAGACTGCTTTTCGAACATCTTGCATGAATCGAGAATCTGTTTTTGAGTGGCATAAGAGATCCAAGGAAGGCAGGGAGTCTGTGAGGGATGATGAGAGGTGTGGGAGGAGTAAGGAAGTCAATACACCAGTGTTGATTGGCTAAAGGGTTAGGGTTACTATGTTGAGGTTTTAAGGGAGTTCAGGAAGAGATTCTGTCAGAAGAGGCCAGCAATCTTCAAATCGGGTAAGTGGCATTTCCAGCAGGACAATGCACCAGTCCACAACTCCATCCTTGTCACTGACTATTTGACCAAGATGGGCATCAAGACACTTCCTCACCCTCCCTACAGTCCATACCTTGCTCCCCGTGACTTTTGGTTATTCTCAAAGCTCAGAGGCTGTTGTTATGAGACAATTGAGGAGATGAAAGAGGCTGTGACGAAGGTCATTGACACGCTCACACAAGAAGACTTCTATGTGCCCTTCCAGAAGTTGTTGGAACTGTACAACAAGTACATTGCTGCTGGAGGAGATTACTTTAGTTTTATGTGTGTACTATCAATAAAAGTGCTCATACGAAAAAGCCTGGAAACTTATTTAATGATCCTCGTATTTAGAAATGAAGTGCTTGTAATGTAACAGTTATCCTCGTAGGAAGTTGATTAGGCAACTCAAGATCAAATCCTTAACGAGGCTGTTTTCATTTTACATCGTGCTAATACCTTTGAGAGAGGTATGCTTCCAATCCTTCTTTTTCAGCTCTGGATAAATAACAGGACAGACTGGCTCTTTATGGCAACTGGTCTCCATAAAGTAAAACACAAAAATCGAACTTTTTAAACCCTGCTTAGAAAAACTGACCGTGTGTCGCACGCTGCATGTGCAGAGAGGTCGGATAAATACAATAAGTGGGGGAGGTCCTGTGGTGTAATGGCTAAAATGCTGGACTGTAACCTCGAAGTAACCAAGTTTGAACTCCAGTCGCGCTATTACGTTCACCTTCGGATTAATACTCTCGGGATAGGCATGAACTCTCTTACCCTCTCAGCAATAAGTTATATAGTATCACTGCTATTCTAGTGGAATGGCTTTGGGCATTAAATAACTCTCGAAGGTTGATATACCACAAACCAAAGAAACCACATACAATAAGTAAACAGGTTGAGAGTTATGAGCTGAATTTAGCTTTTGTAAGCCGACCAATATAGAAAAGGAAAATTCAAACCAGTTTTATATCGAGAGAGGGATGGGCGTCGCCAGAGACATGTTCCATAAGTAGCGCCACCAAGGTCAATGAGATATATTATGAAAACTGAAGAAAGTCAAAGCTTTTTAGTACATTATAAGAAGGACTGAATTTTTCTAAGATATCTTAAGTCTTGCTGTTGTAATTGTTCTGTAGACTTCCCGGATTTTCTCTAAAGTAAATCTGACTCCGTTTCAATTTCAGTAATTTCCATGCATCAACCCTCGTAACACTTGGAATTCAGCAAAATGTACTATGACCTGATGATCAGTGAAAAGCGTAAAACTATTCGGTGAAATATATGGTTTTAATTTTTGTGTTATACAGGCTATATATGTTATATACAGATATCGAACACTCGCTATGTTGATACTCCAAGTTCTAAGCACAGTAGATATATATATATATATATATTTACTATATAGTAAATATATATATATATATATTTATTTACTATATAGTAAATATATATATATATATATTTATTTACTATATAGTAAATATATATATATATATATATATGTGTGTGTGTGTGTGTGTGTGTGTGTGTATATATATCCCATAGTACCTGCAAAATTTTAGCAAAGCATTGAGTAGAGCATACGTTGTATGTTCTAAAAAAAAGGACCCTTTTTTCGCTCACTTCTTGGCAGCAAGCAATAACGAAAATAAATCAATAGTCCTTTTTAGTTTGGTTTGGTTTCTTTATTTTATGGCATATCAACCTTTGTAGGTTATTTAACGCCAAAGCCATTCTCGTAGAAGAACAGTAGTGGTACTATTAACCCATAGCTGGGAGAATAAGAGGGTTCATACCTTTCCCAAGTGTATTTGCCCTCAAGTGAACGTAATAGCGCGACTGGAATACGAACTCGCTTACTACGATTCCGTAGTCCATCGCTTTATTTAACCATTACACCACGAGGACACCCCCTCGGCCCTTTTTAGAACTCACGATGTATGCTCTGCTAAAAAGCTATTCTAATTATATATATATTATGTATATAAATTACTTTATATATATATGGTAATTTATATGTGCATATATGTGTGTGTATCTACGTATATGTTTAGTTTGGTTTGGTTCTATGGCATATCAACCATGGTGGCCAAATCCATTTTTATACCTATGAACAGTTCAAACCAGAGAGATTAGCATAAGTACACAGGTTAGTTCTATTTGACCCGTAGATAGGACCCTATCACGTGCTACCTCTCCGGGTCAGAGTGGACCTGGGAACAATGGCAATGAAGGAGTACTCCGCATTCCCCAAAGCTCCTGCATTACTGGAGCTGCACTATCAGATTGTTTTGTGTCATATCTAGAACACTCGTTGGGGGAGTCTTACCCCTCTGCAGAGATGCAGTCGGTGTATTCTACTGCCCAGCCGACATATATGTGTACGTGTATGTATATATATATATATATATATGTGTGTGTGTGTGTGTGTGTGTGTATGTATGTGTGAGTGTGTTTATATATATATATATATGTGTGTGTGTGTGTGTGTGTGTGTGTGTGTGTGCGTATCTATCGATCTATCTATCTATATATATGGCAATGAGCGTGGGGGGATTTTTTTTAAAAAGTAAATGAATTTTGAAATAAATCTAAACTTTGCATTGTTTGAAATTCATCTCTCAATTTTTTTTAGTTTTGAGACCATTCAAAATGGTGGAAAATCCAACTGAGTACTTCAGGATTCAGCATTAGTATCATTAAATTTTGGTAGCTGAGAAGTTTAAGTTACGTGAAATCTACTGAAGAAAGTATAATGTGTATGAAAAACCATGTTTTATTTAAGAAATGTTTACAAATTGAGCTAAACATGGACTTACCACAATGAGGCTATAACGAAAAGACAATCGATGGAGTAGAAACTCACAAACCCTCCGTTAAAGAAAAAATTCTGGGCGCAGAAGGTCATGCTGACAGTCTTTTGGAACATGAAAGGACTCTATTACAATTTATTTTCTTGAAAAAGATGCATCTTTAAACTATGCCCCCTATTGCCAACTTCTAAGGTAAAATTCTCCCACACAAAACGGCAGTTCTCTGAAACTTGTAGACAAGTTCACCTACTGAGGAAGCAGTGTCTCATCAACCGAGACAGACATCAACATGCGACTAGCAAAGGTATGAGCAGTTATTGATAGGCTATCGGTCATATGGAAGTCAGACCTGACCAATAAAGGAGCGTTCGTGTTGAAACTGCTGTATGGACGCACTACATGGACACTAACTAAACGCATGGAGAAAAAGCTTGACGACATCTACACGAGAATGCCGCGAGCAATATTGAACAAGTCCTGGAGGCAGCACCCCACAAAGCAGCAGCTGTACGGCCACTTACCACCCATCCGGACACTGCTGAAGAAGTTGTGATGAACTCATAAGTGACGTACTCCTGTGGACTCCCTCACATGGACGACGATCAAAGGCAGGACGTCCAGCAAGGACCTACATACAACAGCTCTGTGCCGATACAGGATGTAGCCTTGAAGACCTACCGGAAGCGATGGACGATAGAGAGGAGTGGTGAGAGAGGGTCAGTGAGATCCGTGCTGATGGCATGAACTGATCATCATGATGATGTATATATAAAATCCAGTTTATAATTTGCATAACTACGGAGCGATATGGGATATGATTAATCCGTGAAATGGATAAATGAAAGGATTTTTGACGCATTAGGCTTCTAAATCTTCTTTAGAGATTAATTTTATCGTATACAGAAGGAACCAGAGAGAGAGAGAGAATTTTGCAAGATTAAGCTTTATTCCAGGCTAAACTAAGTAAAAGAAATAAGCAAATTAGTTTATTCAACTATTGGTGATTAAACAGCACTGCCTCCAACAAAATATATCAGATGATGAATCTGAGATCAAATATGATTTCAAGGCTGAAATGTAACCACTAAACTAAAGCGCTCAAATTATACCTCACAATATCACCAAGCTTTGTTGGTTGCTCGTCATACTGTAAGAATGAAAGACTTATGAAGATGCAGCTACTACCCGATCTTTGGACCTTTTAATACAAATGAATAAAAAAAAAATGTTAACATTTTTTAAATTTCTTTGATTAAAAATCTTAACATTCTTATTTTTCTAATTAAAGATGCTAACATTATTTTTATTTCTTTGATTAAAAATTTTAACATTATCTTTATTTCTTTGGTTTAAAATCTTAATAGTATTTTCATTTTCATGGTTAAAAATCTTAACATTTTCATTTCTTTGATTAAAAATGTTAATCGTATTTTTTTATCTTTGATTCAAAATGTTAATCGTATTTTTATGATTAAAAAATGTTGATAGCATTTTGATTTCTTTGCTTTGTAAATACTATTTTGATTTCTTTGCAGTTGAGTAAAATGGCAAGAAAAAACCTCCCTCCAAAAGTGCCTTTCAAAGAAAAAAGATCGATACATAGACGTAGGTATATGCCAATCATTTTCATAGGAGATATGAAGAATATTTCAATTGTGACCTACCCTCAAATTTGACAATTGCATTTGCTATGAATTTGTCAAAATCGGACAGGTCAGTTCGCTGAAAACATGGCACCTATATGAGAAGTATTTGTGTGCTGCCCCGGGAAAATCAACTAAGCAATACATCTGATCTTGAACAGACAACTGAGTGGGGAATCTTACGTATTTGAGAATCTAACAATATCACACAGCTCGTACCTATATTATCGCGTGCAGACAAAATATATCGTGTTGATGTTAACATCTTTCTTGATATGAAAAATCCAGAACCTGACAGTTACACTTGAGTGTTATTCAGTGACCTGGCAGCTTTTTGTGTAAATGGACACATTAACAAACGCCGTTGTGTCCATGTTGTGTATCGAGAATTCTAACATCGTCCATGTGCACAAAATGGACAAAACTAAGTTGAATGTTCGCGGTTACCGGAGCAGGAGTGGTAGTTGCGTACTTTTAAGAGAACTCTGCTGGTCGCGACTTCTTGTACATATTTGGGAATTATGCAGAATACAACCTGCCATTACGATTCCAACAGACTGGTATAATGGTTTTCGTCGTAAAAAATGAACTTAAAGAGCCAATTTTAAATCTTTATTAAACTGCTTACATTTAACTTCCGGTTAATGTATGAATCCATTAATTCCCCCTTCCAGTTATAGGTAAATAGAAGGATAGACAGTTCCCTTAAGCCTATATACGGCAACTGTTCCTGAAGAAGAAAAACTGATTTCAAACCAGCTATACTCCTTAAATAAAAAAGATCGTGTCACATCCTGCCCGGGGCGGAAGAGGTTGGGTTTAGAGTGCACGCTTGGTATAACTGGAATCATAATAAGCAATCCACTAGGCGAGCCGAGGTCAAATACTGGCTGAGGCTGTTTGCGTCCACTTCACGCTAATGTGCTTCGGAAAGGCACGACTCAATCTCTTCTGTATCACGTATGGGTAAATAGTAGGGTAAATGGACCTTTTTATCCTTGGTTGGACAACCAGTCCAGGAGAAGGAAAAATCCAAATTTAAACTCTCTTAAAAATTGACTTTGTGTCGCATTGTACCCGTGGAAGAGATTTGAGTAATTACATGCATGGCATAATGAGCACTGGGTTCTAAATTGCATTAACCATCTCGGTTCGAGATTAAAATAGTTGCGAACGTAAACATGCCTCCGGTGAGAAGCGACAGGCCACGAAAGGTCATCATATAGGAAAAGGTAATCAGAAGGACGGATTTAGGAGTTAGCGTTTGGAGGCGCACAGAAAGGAGGTTTGAGAGAGATGAAATAACTATGGTAACATACGTATATCTTTATTATTGGTACCATGCTGATCAAATTAATAATAATCCTCAATAATTTTCCTATATTCCTTGTATTTAAATTTTCCTTCGCAATTTCATTTACCACAATTTTAGTATTGTAATAAAATTCATCTTCTTGCTGATTCGTCTTTGATAGAACAGCAATTAATTTAGTGTGTTTGCATCCTTATGTTATTCCTAGGACGAATTTTTTTCAATAATTGTAGAATTACACTTTCTAATAATGGAACTATTTTTTAAAATCTCTTTCCTACTTCCGCTCCTGTGCCATGCAGTCATTCATTAAATTGTGCAGGAATACTTCGTATTTGACGATTTGTTAGCACACAGTTAAATTATTCCAAGTATTTTTATGAATCACCAATAATTCAATTAAACATCAGTTATTTGTTTACACATATTCAAATGATCAAATGGTTTTATTTCTAACAATTCAATTTAACACAAGTCATTTGTTTGGGTACAGTTTAAATGTCAAACAGTTCTATTTGACTCAGAAATAAGACCCTATCAGGTGCTAACACTCCGGACTAGATGTAATATAATGGCCGAGGGATTTCGTTTTATATGTCTTGCCTTTGGGTTTAGTTAGGCTGAGAACCTTTCGGCTCTGCACAAATATACCAAAGCTCCAGACCCCAATCCTCAGTTACGGCGCCAATTATACCAATTATGGTATCTCTTTGCCACAACCTTGTCCGCCTCCCTCCAATCTCTCTGCTACAACGCGGGAAAAAAAACCAGATCAAAAGTTCCTTCCAGGAAAGTGACCATGCACTGCCTTGCCCCACGTTGTGATTCTTTAAAAGTAAGGCCGATGGCCACGTCTGAAAAGAAGAGGGTTTACTGACAGCTGAAGACTGGACTCCGAAGGGTACATATATTGCAGAACAAAAAAAATAATAACTCCGATTTCTGCAGTAGACAATAAAAAAAAAAAAAGAGATTTTATAAAACTTTAAAGTTACAGATGGCGACAAAAATCTGCGGGTGTGATGTATAATGGTCTTAGGCGGCGGCCTGACGAGGGTTAAGTTTTCTTAACTACAATTTGTCTCAGCGGTGGACTGGCGATATCTGAGTTGGCAGCGCAAAGCACAATTCCAATCTCTTGGTCCCTGTCTGATCTTCGTCTACTTCGTCTGGAACCGAACTGCTTCGTTCTCCTGCCACCAACTGCTGAGTTCGAAAATCAGCCTGTTTATATAATAATTGCCAATATTCTGGGTAGGTTCTGACTGAGGTAGGGGTGATCTCCATAACGTCATCAGAAAGGGTACAACTCTCTTTTCACTACTTCCACAGAGTCGTCCCTCTCACTACCCTCGTAGTGAGGACTACGGGAGGATAACTTTCCTCCTACCAACATAGTTTCTCTCATTTTACTGCTTATGACATCATCATGCCAGACAGCCTTCACGCCATCAACAAAGATTTCCTTGTTCACCTTTCAACACCCTTTCTCCCTGTCACTGCAATCAGGTGAGAGACACAGGTCACGGGTTATCTTCCCTGATTGTCAAATTTCTAATTTTCATTTTTTTTTTTTTCAGGCTTGGGAATTGTTCATGATATCCTAAAACAACATATTTTTTCTTTCTTCCTCTATTTTGCGATTTTACTTGTAACCGACTTGGTCACCCCCATTACCTGTCAACATCTTTCCATTTTCTGTTTTGACTATTGTCAAAAATTCTTTTTCAGAATTTTCAATTCTTTTTCCCAGACATTTCCCAGACATTTCAATTTTACACTTCTTGGCAATTATATTTGGCTACTCAACTTTTTTGGTTAACCCTTCACGTACCGCCATCGACCAATATTGTCATACAAAGGTTAGTTAGGTGCAAACTTGAGCGCAGGTCTTAACGCGCGTGCGGGGAGGATGTGTCGTTCACAGATGTCAAAATAAAAATCCCAGATAGAAAATTGTGACCTGGGGGATGTGAATGACGTCATGCACCGGAAGCGCGCGCGGAGGATTTTGGGGATTTTGAAAAAAGTCAGAGTTGAGTCTTGCGGTCCGAAGAAGAAGGGTGACTTTCGCTAGCTCGCGGAGGCTTTGCGACGGGTGCGCATGTGTTGGGTGGGGGGCAGATGGAAAAGCCAGAATAGAAAGAATGTGTATCTCTCTCCTTATGTCGAAGAACCTTTAAACTCAAAGGTAATAAAAAGTTTCGTACCTGAACTAAGAAGTCGTAAGTGTTTTTCGTGTATAGGGATTCCTATGTTCTATGTATATATGTTATGGACATTTTATGTACGTTTCACATATTCATGTATGGCTATGTTACATAGAGTGGGTCTGGGAGCAATGGCAATGAAGGAGTACTTCACATTCCCTAAAGCCCTAGAACTAGAGCCTCACCATCAGATTGTTTAGAGTCATATACAGGATTCTCGATGGAAGTGGGGTCATACTCCACTGAAGAGATGCAGTCTGTGTGTTCTACTGCCCCAGCCGACTTGGCTCTAACTTACAAGGATTAGCATGCCATAAAACACAACTAAACCAAACCAAACCAATCTACTTCCGCTCCTGTGCCATTCAGTCATTCATTGCATTACACTGGGAATAGTTTGTTTTTGACGATTCTTTTCTTAGTCTATTTACTTTTGAGTTTCAGCTGATCATTTTGCCTATGTTGACACAAGAAACTTAGTAATGAGACCAACATAAAAGGAGATGAGATCTTAATTTCTTTTAGGTTTTATCCTGTTCTTCTGACCTTGGCGAGTGGGGGGTTCAACAAAATATCTTTCTTACCATCAAGCATTCCAATAGATGCATATAGACAAGCTGAGAGTTTTAGCAACATAAAGATAATAAAGATGTTTTGGAACTTGATACTACTTAATTCTATAATTTCAAACTAGATTACTTATAAGTTGATCATTTAGAAGATTAAACTTGTTTTGATATCGATTTATCATTTTTCTAATTGTTATTCTCAGTTGGTCTTTATCGTGACTTTATATACAAATTCGACTCTGTCAAAGAAAGGATTCCTCGTAATGAATTTTGGAAACAGTCTCCTAGATTGTAATCAGGTATTATATATGCTTATCTATTCATTGAATGGGTTGTTTATTAGAAATTTACTGCAGCTTCGAAAAATCTCGTATTTACGAGGATAATATTCCAAAAACTTTAAGCTTAAAATCATAGATAGTCACAGGAGTTGAAGTTCACTTTGAAAGTGATTTTTGTTGCGTATTTCCTACATGTAGAAAAAGGGCGGTGTTCGAGAACAGTTAAAACATCATGATTTTACATATAGGTTATTTTAAAAGGCAATCACAACTTTGCTACGTCTTTGAAATATTGATCTTACACAATCTTCCTGACCCCATTTCCCTAATTTAGCTTTGGTCAATAGCAAGCTAAGCTTAATATGCCCTCCGTCCGTCTCAAAATACCGTGGATCTGTACTAGGATAAGGTTGTATGGAAGACCAGAAATTGCCCATGCAGCAAACCTCCCCTCTTCATGACATGTTGTCCAAGTAAAGGAAAAATTGCATCCCAACTTAATATTAGGGTTCCCTTAAGAGTTATCAAAACGAGGTCAAGTACAATATCATAGAGGATTCAGAAGATTCCTAGTTTAGCACTCAGATATTTTTCTTTTCCTGGATCGTTTTGCCTTGCAAAGGCTTAGAGGGTCAGGTCTTCCCTACTATTTACCCACAGATGAAGAGAAGAGAGAGAGAGATAGAGACATGACTTTCCCAAAGCCATTGGCGCGAAATGAAACGTAAACAGGCTCATCAAGATTTGAACACGGCTCGGTGACCTAAGTTCAAATCCTCAACGAAGCTGATCACGGTTTCTATTTTCACTAATGCCCTTATGAAAAGATATGAATCTATGTTTTCTCCATAGCTATTGTTTTAATAATAATAATAATAATAATAATTATAAAAGGGAGATTCACTCTCGTTATTGCTACTTCTAATCGCAATTATGCCACCCAATTATATGTTTCGAAAATTCACAAGCGGATGCAAATCTACAAAATGACAGGAAAAGATAAAAAAGATAAAAAGATATTCGTCAAAACAAAGAACAGGAAACCAGAATACAAACAATAAGAATATACAACCAGGATATTGGAATAGAATTCGGTATTGAAAACAGTGCCATCTTCATTAGGAAAAGTGGGAAGAGAAAGAAAAGGGGGAACGGAACTGCCGAATCAGAAAAGCATCAGAACGCTCGAAGAAACGGAAAACTACAAGTAACTGAAAATATTGAAAGCGGACACCATAAAACAGGGATGAAATAAAGAATATGAAAAGAGTACCACAGAAGAACAAGACAACTCTAAACCAAGTTCAGTGGTAGAAATTTGAACAAAAGAATAAACACCTGGTTGTTTGGTTGGTTGGGTTTTATGGCATATCAACCTTTATAGATTATTTAATGCCAAATACATTTTTATACAAATAACCAGTTCTATTTCAAACAATTCAGTTTATCATGAGTATACAGTTTGTCAAAAAATATTTCTATTTCAAGCTATTCAATTAAGTCAAACAGTTCTACTTCAAACAATTCAGTTTAGTATTAGTATAGATTTTGTTTACACACAGTTAAATGTCAAAACAGTTCTATATTAAACAATTCAGTTTAGCGTAAGTGCAGTTTCAGTGACAAAAACAGTTTAATTTCAAACAATTCACTTTAGCATAAGGACACAGATTAGTTCTATTTAGCCCGTAAATATCAGATGTTACCACTCCTGGCCAGAGTGGACCTAGAAGCAATGGCAATGAAGGAGTACTCTACATTCTCAAAAGCTCCAGCATTACTGGAGCCTCATCATCGGCTGGTTTAGTGTCATATCCAGGACACTCATTTGGTGGGGTCTTATCCTTCTGCAGATTTACAGTTGGAGTATTTTACAGCCCCAGTCGATAAGGCAAAAAAAAAACCCACCTGGGCAGAAACCCCTTGTAAGATACTCAGGACTAATCTAAAAATGTACACCACTTGCTAAAATACTGTGTAATGTTTCTTAAAGGTATCCCGAGAAATCTCGTCGTCAGAAACGGATATTTTCCAGTTGCACTGAATACTTCCAGTCGGATGGTGTTATATTACCTGTACTGTTAGTATAAGTTCCGAGCTAAGCAAGAACTCTGGAAGGAGATGAATAAGAAAGAAAGATCCACTGATATCGGAAGCACTTTTTCACAACACATAACGCCAAGCGTGAGATTTTTGGTTGAGTGGGGGAATGTTTCGATTTCAATTTCTTTGCTTAATGACATATCAGTTTTCGTAGGTTATTTAATACCAAACACAACCATATAGAAGGACAGTAGTGATACTATTTAAGCCATGGTTGATGCGATAAGGATGTTCATACCTTCCCCCTTTGTGTTAGTCTGAAAGTAATCGTCATAGTGCAACTTGAGTTGCGTAGAGGAATAATAAAAGTCACGTAATATGTAAAATGAGCTAAAGGTAATAGTAAATCTAGTTGCACACAGTTCCTGAAAAGCCTCTGCAAACTAAAGGCTATTCATAGCTAAGATGGTCAAACCGCTGGTATATTCAACTAGGTTTTTATCAGGAATTAAAGGGACCCGAGTTCGATTTTCATCGAGAAGCTATCCTTTATTATTGCTTTTGATTCTTGCTCGTGAAGAAAAATGATGACTTGAAGGAGTTGAAATTTTCAAAAAGTACCTAAAAATCAAAAGAGAAAAGATATTTCTTATTAAGATCAATAATAACTCGATGATCCATGAAACCATGTAACAGCCGTCCAGGATGGCATTGATACCTCTATGTAGGAAGAAGTGAAAGATTCTAATTAGCATTTCATAGTTATCTACTTTATATAAAAAATTTGTATGATTAAAAATGGTGTTGAACATTATATATATATATATATAACAATGAGAATTTTAGTCATAACGAGATAGATACTTATAATATCGATTCTATTACTCGAAAAATGGTAATTTCATCCACGTTTCAAGATTTCTTTGAAGGAGGCTATAGTTTCCCTTCTAACTCAAATATTTCAAGATTAGTTTCCTATGAATCAGTGAAAAAAAAAAGAACTAAAAATGAATTCCACTTGGACAGTAAATATATTTCTTATCCAGTCATGTCTACAGCATTGTTCTAGCAGATCTTAATATATTTTCCCTGGATGTATTTTTCAGCTTTGTCTGCTTATCCAAAGTTAACGTTATCCTTTGTCTTGTTCCTGTTTTGTAGATATGAAAAATTGTATTCATATCGCTAAAAACTTGTTACAACAGATTGGTGGTGTATTTGACTTTTAACAAATTAAAAATTCATTCATATCAACAGATAACAATTTGCAAGATAATGGTTGATGGAAAAATCCTCACACACGCAAACATACAACAATAAAAGGGAAATACATGGGTATACGTACAACATTGAATGCATATATATGAATAAACTATAACAAATGTATATAAAGAAGAGGCGTCTGTTTTGGTATGTACGAGTCGACATAAAACTCAAAAAAAGAGATAAAATTTAGCATTAAAATCGCACAACACTTTAAAATGTTTATGATAAAGAAAAATACAAAATTTTGTTTTTGATTTTTCTAATTAAATGATATAATTAAACAATTAAAATCAATCGATTTATGGAACCCATTACAGTTTTTCATGATATATAAAAAAACACTTCTTGCACCCACCATCTTAAAATATTATACAGATTCCATAGGCGAAGTTTGATTTCAATGCTTTTACGAAAATTATTGTTTTCTAAGTAAAAAAAAACCTAAATTTTTCAAAATAAAAAAACCAAGAAAACCTTTTAAAAAAACTTAAAAATCTTAATGCAATCCATGCCAAAAAAAAGAAGGAATATTAAAATCTAACATTTCCAAATATATATATATATATATATATATATATATATATATATATATATATATATATATATATATGTGTGTGTGTGTGTGTGTGTGTGTGAGTAAATTAATCATGACAACACATTAACACAGCCTGAAAATTCTCAGACACAAATCCTGAAATTAAAAAGAATTATCACCTCATTAAAACAGTCACCACTATATAAATCAAAGACAACAATAGCATCAAACATAGTCTTCCTGAAGTGAAATGCCAAAGAAACACGTGTTGAAGAAAAATAAAAAAGCTTTGAAAATAAATGTCCTTGTGGACCAATTCATTTTCAAGTATTTACATTTTTTCTTATTAGATCGATAAAATTCTTATGTGTGTGTGTGTGTGTGTGAATATATATATATATATATATATATATATATATATGTGTGTACATATATAAATATCTGTGTCTGTAAATAAGAATGTATATATATATATATATATAAATAAATATGTGTGTCTGTAAATAACAATGTATATATACATATAAATATGTATGTATTTATATAAGTAAAGTTAGCGACCATAGTCGAGGGTGACCCTTTTCGATAGCTACTACACCAAGGTGTAGGGGAGGGCGCTACTCCATTCCCAGGATTGCACCGCTTTACCCTTGAACCGTACCTTATAATGCTGAGTGTTAAGCAAGGTGGTATCAAGTTCCATTTTTAAAGTCTTTGGTATGACTCGACCTGGGATTGAACCCAAGTCTCCCGGGCCATTGGCGAACACTCTAACCGCTGGGGTATATGTTATTATTTATATAGATTAGAAATAACGATTAAAATATATAATATATATATATATATATATACATAAATAAATAAGTGTATATATATATATATATATAAATGTGAGTGTGTGCGTGTATATATATATATATATATATATATATATACACGTTATTAATATCAAGTAAAACTCAATCGATGTAATCCATTATAAATTTACTGCAACAATCTTTGAAGACTCTTTCTTCAAGGGCGATTAATTTTTGATAAAGTTTCTAACGGAAAATACATATTATCTTAAGTTAGACATTTAAGGAATTACAAATCAATAAAAAAGATAAATAAATTAAAATATGGAGAGCCGGTTTTATGATTCTTAATATTTCTAT
This sequence comes from Sepioteuthis lessoniana, assembly GCA_963585895.1. Classification (NCBI taxonomy): domain Eukaryota; kingdom Metazoa; phylum Mollusca; class Cephalopoda; order Myopsida; family Loliginidae; genus Sepioteuthis; species Sepioteuthis lessoniana. Next base: position 60,487,344 of record OY757919.1, read on the forward strand.
AAATGTTTCCTGGTTTGTATTCACTTTATATTTTAGGTAATTTTATATTGTGACAGTCGGCATTATTAGGGTTAATAAGTTTGTCAATTTTTTAACATAAGCTGTTTCTTGGGATTCTTGTAAATTTGTTTTTGGCATCAAGAATGTTCTACAATTTTGTAGAGTAATCGGATTTATTTAGTACAGCACAAATATTAGTTTTATCAGTTTTTTTTAATAACTATTAAAAAAAAGATTTAAAATACTATTCTTTACATTTGTCTACCCTCTGATGATGGCCTATGAAGGGACCGAAAGCGCCCGGGAAAATTTTAGTGAATTTATCTACCAACTGTTGTATAGTACACTGTGTCGTTATTAACAACGAGGAACATGTATGTATATAAAAATATAAGATTATATCTTTATTTTCGGCGATGATACTTGTGTGGAGCAGAAAGCTATCGCAGAGAGTTTGCGCATACGGAGGAACTGTCGGGAGACGGGCGAGCCAGTGAACAACTGACTTTAGCCGAAATTCGGGAACTTGCATAGTCTACAACTCTCACGTGACCTGCAGCAATTCCTCTTTTTCGTTAACCATGGTTATGCCCACATCTCACTTCTTTGCTTTTCATTGGTTATGTTGTCTGCTTCTCATTGGCTACTTGCCCAAGCCCGGTTCTGTGGGCGTACGCATCTGCCACTATCACCGAATTCAACGACGCCCACTGTTCGTTTTTTTTCCGATATCTTCGACCGGATGCACCTGTTTTCAACATAACTGTGGGCATGGTGACATTTCTGCAATCACCTTGTTGATATTATCCTTGAGCGGATATGATCCTGTCAACATCCTCTGATACACAGCACCTGTGGACATGATGACATTTCGGTGATCACACCGGTCTTATCAATCTATCTGTTAACAACATCCGCTGTATTCACACCCGCAGGTCACGTTAATATATTACACAACTAAAACCCAAAATTAAAACACTTGTCAGGAAGTTGGAAATGATCCTAACAAAATTATATGGACAACATGTGTCTTTATCATTTGATTATATATATATATATATATCAGTTCTATTTCAGACAATTCAGTTTAGCATGAGTACACAGTTCAATTGTCAAGAACATTTCTATTTCAATTCAGTTCAGTCAAACAGTTCTAATTCAAACAATTCAGTTTTGCATAAGTATAGTTTTTGTTTGCACACAGTTAAATGTCAAAACTGTTCTATTTCAAGCAATTCAGTTCGCATAAGTACGCTGTTTAGTTCTATTTGACCCATAGATAGGGCCCTATTAAGTTATACCTCTCTGGGCTTGAGTGGACTTGGGAGCGATGGCAATGAAGAGGTTCTCGGCATTCCCAAAACTCCAGCATAACTGGAACCTCACCATCAGATTGTTTTGTGTCATATATAGGACACTCATTGGGGAAGTCGTACCCCTATGCAGAGGTGCAGTCGGTGTATTCAACAGTCCCAGCCGACTGGGTAAAGATGATTTAGTATAAAATTCCAATATCTTCTAGATAGCTAGAATCTGCAAATAAGGATAGGTTACACCCTGTCCGGAGTCAGATATAAAATAGGAACCAAAATCCACTAATCCTTCCTAGGAGGTTATTACAGCAATAATTTGTTCCCGTTGGTCCTCTGCTATAATTAGCACAAGATCCTGAAAAGCCAGGACTTACTATAACTTGGTGTAGTTTTAAAATGGATCAATTGCGGACTTATACTAAGTTAAAACTTATTCAATGTGAGGGTGGGATTTTTTTTAAACCCACAAGCTAAACCTCAGAAGCTACTGGAAGCAGCATAGTGGATGTGAAGCAAGACCGACGAACCAAGCGTCAGGTCAACGGCGCGCTTCACCTGAAGGTAGGCGGACGAATCCTACTGGTCAACGGCCAGGATCATATAGTTCAGTCAGGAAACTACTGCTACTCGTCATTAAGGGTGGCGTCTATTGATGAAGTAAAAAAATACAGCTATCGAAAGATAACTATGATTTTCACTCATTAATTAAAATAGCCAATCATTATTATTAATCATTGTGACTTCTATAATCATTTATCTTCTTAATTCTAGTTACGTTTTATCTCAGCTCACTCAGATTGTCACATCAGTAAGGATAAAACAAATCATAGACAGGAGTATTGACGGAATTTATAAGTCTTAGTCGAACTTCTGTGATACCATCCATGATATTACCTCGGTGGTGCACAAGCCAGTCCATGGATGTGTGTGTGTGTGTATACACTAGCAGAAATAGCCGTTGACTGCTTCGATATTCTTGAATGTTTTGGACCGGAATATCCACAAGCACTTATTGCCAGGCTTCTGCCTAAAACTTATAATATAGTCTAAAATACTATTGAGTTCAATACTCGTTTATCCAAATAAAAATATTAACAATCATATAAATTATAAATCTATATCCATTCCTATAACTGTAAATAAATGCCAGTTTTGTGTAAAAGAGGTATTTCCTTTAAATCAGATATAATCTTATTCTTTATCTCAATATTTCGGTTTATAAATTGAAGCAGCCATCACAGACTGCGGCTTTTGCATGGAATATGCAATTAAATAAAATCATGAGGTAAATTATAAAGACATACATATTGCAATGTTTATTCAAGAATCAAAACAAACCCTTAAAGATATATTATTATGGTGATGTAACAGCTTCATTATAACTATTTATTATACTTATATCAAGGACATGGTTGCATAAAGATACGTTTTAAAAATACTGAAAGAAAAGCAATTAGCAAAGAAAAAAAAAAGAAATAATTAAAACTTTGAAACATAATAGTTTATAAAAATCAGTTAACAATTAAAATGTTTGATTCAGCACTTTCCCCAGTTTCTAATAATCATATCACATATAACACTTGAAATCTGATTCAGCATTTTTCCAAGTTGCCAATAATCAAATAGTTATTCACATCCAAATAAAGATCCTGACTTCCTGCTAACATCAGCAATATGAGTTAATTTCATTAAAGTGTGAGGTATTTGAATTTTCACCAAGGGCATTTACCCACTTTAAGCCCCCTAACCACAGTGGAAAGAGAATTTCATGTAGTTCGTTGTCTTTCACGTAAAATTTTACATTAGAATACACACTTGGTTTTTATGTATCTTCCATGAAAACTGGATGCATTTGTACTTTTAAAGGGGCTCTGCACCGTGTTATAAACCTCATTAGGGGTTTAGATATTATTGTAAGATATTGAAATTTTGGAAATCGACTTTACTTAGTGCGTAGTTGTTATATCTTTATTTTCATCGAAATCGGAGGTATCTGAATTTTTACCTGGGGTATTTGTTTCCTTTAAGCCTCCTAATAGAACTGGAAAGTAAATTTCATGTAACTCAATTTCTTTCACTTAAAATTTTGCATAAGAATACATAATTTGTTTACATGTATCTGCTATTCCCTTTCGTTCTATTAATGAAAATGCAGACACACGCAGAGACAATGAGCTCTATTGTTTTTATATATATGTCATCCACAGACATACTGTTTTGTTGTATCATAACTCTCCATTGTGGTTAGACACGCAGGACGCTTCAAGCTGGGATCGAAACCCGCCCAACTTTACGTTAGACCTAGTATCTTACCACTCAGCCCACAGGTGACATACGTCATCTCGGGAATTATGAGGCATTTTGTATTAGCTTCGATTTTTTTACATTTTGCCTTACCAGATACCAGAGTGCTCAATTCATTAGAAGAGCTTTGCATTACTCAAAGCCCCGGGAAGGGAATATATATATAATTTTTAGATAAAGTACTGTTAATAATCATTATTAATACGTCTGAATAATATAATTCATCTTCCTAATTGAAATTATTTTTTCCTATCTCTTTTTTGTTACTACAACCGTGAAGAACTGCACACAGAGGGAACAAAAATTGAAAACCCAGTGATATTCAAACTTACCTTCCGTTCTGTATAGGAATTGTTAGTTAGAATCTGAATATAATTGTTATACGTACTTGTATTCTTTTTATTTATCATTGTTGTGGGACTAAAATAGTGATTTGAGTAAGTCTGAGTAATTAATTTTTTTTTTTTTTTTGTAAATTCCTTTTCTCTTTTTTAATCCAAAACTTTAGTTAAAAATGTTTTAAAAATAGGATGTTTTCAAGATACAGAAATAAATAAAAATAAAAATAGAAATTTTCAGAGTTGCATTAATTTTTAAAAATTTTAAATAAATTCTAATTCAAATCCAATAATTCTTTAAAAAAATAGAAAAAAAGATAACAGTTTGAGGATTTAGAAAAAAAATTCCGACACATTTTTCCTAAGAGTTTTGTTTTTCTGTACCGATTCAAATCAACCGGACATTAGAAACCATTCACTGTTCGTTCTTTAGAATAAAATAAATTTTGGACTTCACTTTTTTGTTTAAACCCTATTTTCTTACTGAATATTAAATGAGGCTATTGTAAATAACTAACGTAACAAGAAACAAAAATACTGTTTGGGACATAAACCATTACAGAGCACAAAAATTATCAGAGAAATGATAACAGTAGATTTTTAACACATTTTTTATAGTAGATATTGACTTTATAAGGCCTCTGAAATCATATGTGCTCTAAAATCTTCTAAAAAGATATAAAATAACATACTGTGCAAGACATATAAGCAAATACCTGAAATAAAATACGTGATGAGATTAATATAGCTATTCATTTCGTTTTTAAGTTTCAACGGCTCACTGACAAATAACAACAAAAAGCGCCATTTTTAAATGGTTGGCTGGTTAAACATGTAGACCCTTGTTAGATTATTTAATATTGAAATCAGACTTTTTCTAGTAATTATTTGGTTTCAATTAATGATAGTCATTTATCAACAATTCTGAGGATAAGCGGAAAATTCATTTGATGACGTCATATCTGCCGTTGAAAGCTTTTTTGACTTATAGGATCCAAGTACTGCAACAACAATGGAATAAGTGCGTGGACAATTAAAAAATAAACCTCATTTGGTGACATTCCATGAGAGTAACTAAGTAAACCAATGAATTTTTCAGCCAACTCGCGTATAACTTCAGTGTTGTCTTATCTATACCTGTGAGCTACGGATTATGCTCTCATTTAAAAAAATATATATTTTATACTCTCTGTTTTTATTCTTTAATTGAGATTATAATTATAATTTAATCTATGATCTCATATCTCTAAAATGAAAGAATTGAAAGTGCATATTCGATATATAATGTTGGAGTTAAAGAATAATAAAAACGCTATGGAAACAATGAAGAAAATTTCTAGCGTTTATTGGCCAATGTGTCATTACTGTGCACCAAGTTCGAAACTGCTTTTCAAAGTTTCATTATGACGATATGTCATTGAAAGATGAACATAGACCAGGAGGTGCCCGTGGTGTCATGGTTATCGTCGCAGGAAATGGACACGGTGACGCGAGTTCAAATCCTGGACGAGACTGATTGCATTTCACATAGCACTAATACCCTTGGGAAATGTATGAATCCAATTATTCTCCCTCCAGCTATGGGTAAATAGTAGGACAGACAAGGTCTTTCAGTCTTGGTGAGGCAACTAGTCTAGGAGAAGGAAAACTCTGAATTTAAACCTGTTAAACTCCGCTTAAAAAATCGACCTTGTATCCTGCCCGAGTTGGGTAAATATGATGAACATAGACCAGGACACTCATTAGACCTCGATCAAGATGCTGTAAAAGAATTGGTGGAAGGCAATCTGCGCAAAATTACCCGGGAATTGCCACTTGAACTCAACACATTCCAATCTAAATCTACCGCCACTTGAAAACGATAGAAAAAAGTAAGCAAGCTGGGCGTTTGGCTTCCACATACTCTCAGTGAGACAAAGAAGGATGATCGCATTTTCATATACCACAAATCTTCTTTCAAGACGGAGAAATGATCCGTTTTTCAAGAATATCATTACAGGTAAGGGAAATTGGTCTTTTATAACAATGTTCAACACAAAAGGCAGTGGATTGACAAGAATGAATCTCTGCAGCCAACCTCAGCGGCGGAACTTGACAGAAGAAAATTTATACTGTGTGTATGGTGGGATCACCATGGAATTATTCATTTTGAGTTTTTAAACCGCAACCAGACACTCAGAGAAGACTAATTCTTTCTACTCTCTGAGGTCGAAACAAGCTGAATTTTACTTAAAAGAAATCAAACTACCTGACACATCGCAAGAAGTGAGTCAAAATAATGGCGAACATACTAATGATTGAAATAATTCATTTTTAAATCATTCATGAATAAATTATATTCTACTAAAACGCAAATCCTTTGTAACTCACTATTACAAACACCAATAACCCTTTATACCTTCATATGTTCCAAGAAAGTATTCCTACTAAATGATAATAAATTAATAAATAATTTGTTTACTCGCAGTTATATGGTATTAAGTACTCCAAATACTAACAATTTGCAGACAATTGAAAGGTTTCAAGTATTCCTATCTAATACTAAAAATTTTCAAGCAGATCTGTTTGATCCCGGAAGTAACTCATAATTTGAGTTATTTGATTAGTTTTATCACATGTCAACCCTTGTTAGGTTAGTTGATGTTGAAGTCAATTTTGATCGACACACGACTGGCAAAGGCATGGACAGCTAGCGATAGGCTATTGGTGGTATGGAAGTCAGACATGACCGATAAAATGAAGCGCAGTTTCTTCCAAGCAGCGGTAGTATTGATACTGCTATATGGATGCACTACGTGGACGCTAACAAAACGTATGAAGAAGAAGCTTGACAGCAATTACATGAGAATGCTTCGAGCAATATTGAACAAGTCCTGGAGACAGCACCCCACAAAACAGCAACTGTACGGCCACCTACCACCCGTCACAAAAACTATCAAAGTTAGACGAACCAGACATGAGGGACACTGCTGGAGAAGTAGGGACGAGCGCGTAAGTGATGTACTCCTGTGGATCTCTTCGCAGGGACGATCAAAGGCAGGACGACCAACTTGAACATACATACAGCAGCTCTGTGCCGATACTGGATATAGCCCGGAAGACCTGCCAAAAGCAATGGACGATAGGGAGGGGTAGCGAAAGAGAGTCAGAAATATCCGTGCTGATAGTGTGACATGATCATGATGACTTGAAACCATATAAAACAAATATAGTTTCAAGATCATTTGTTAACAATTAAAGCTTCAAGTAACTAATTTGTGCATAATTATAAGGTTTCAGCTTTTCCAATTGTATGGTTTCAAGTATATAATAATAATAATCCTTCGTAAACCCTTATAACTTCAAGTAATTATTCTTAATACAAATAATTTGCATGCAGTTATATTATTTCAAGTATTTCTGTCAACCACAAATAATTTTCGAACAGATTTATTTGGCACATAGATTTGGTTTTTTCGTTTAATGGTATATCAACCTTCATTTGGTTCATAGATGAGACCCCCAACAGGTATTACAAGTCCAGGTTAAAGTGGACTTGGGAGTAATAGAAATGAAGGCGGGACCCTACTTTCCCCAGAGCTCCAGAATTGGAACCTCACAACCAGAGGCAATGTAGGGTCATACCCAGGATATGTTTTTTGAGTTTTGTAGTGGTGGTAGTGGTGGTGGGGGAAGTCTTACAAGATTGCTGATCTGATAAATATAATGACTATCCTCATAGTGTCACCATTTAAAGTACATCAAAACCCCATGAATCAATTTTAAATTCTTGATCGCAAGATACATGTTATTGCAAGAGATATTATTGCTATTTTAGTTTTTGCTGGAGCCACACAGGTGGAATTTCAGTCGTTACTATGTTTTCTATATACTTCACAGTTAATCTTCAGTGACGCCATCTATGAAGAATATAGTATCAGTATGCAAGCAAATCATTTGCCATTTCAACTACTCGTGAGCAAAATATGAAAAGTATCAATTTAACAAAGTACAGATTCATTCAAGGTATACAAATTAAGATGGAATAGTCTATATTATATGCTTTCAAGAATTCTTGAACAAAAAAAAAAAATCCTGCCATTATTTCCTACTGTAGTAATCATTCAAAACCAGCATGCTTAGATGCAAATCAATGAAGAGTTTGAGAAAAATTGCTGAACATATTAAGAAATTTTGTTGATTACCCAAATTTTTCTAGCCGCAGAGGCAATTACCTCAACCATAATCCAAAATATGAAGATGATTTGCCTTTTTTTTGTTGATGGGGTAAGAAGAAGAAAGAACATTATCAGCATGGAAAACTTCCGTTCAAAAGAGATTTAAACAAAACTTTAATCACAAGAACTTCAGACTTGCAACTTTGGCGGTCTCAGTGCAACGGTTATAGCTGTAGAGAATGGAATCCTCAACACGAGGCTGTTTGTGTTTTACTTCGTTCCTAATGCCCTTGGGAAAGGCAAGAATCTATCTCTTTTCCTTCCATCTATGGGTAAATAGTTGGACAGACTATTTTTAGTCTTGGTAAGGCAACCAGTCTAAGAGAAGGAAAACATGTCAAACCAGCTGTACTCTACTTAAACAAATCGACCTTGTACCACATTCTGTTCATGGTGGAAGAGTTGGGTAAATGATTACTTACAATTTATCTTTATACCAAATTTAAACATACATTCCTTGAAAATGAATATCATTACGAAAATGTTAAAAGAAAAGTTTTAAGCTGTGGATCTTTGTTGATGTATATTTTCAAGACATTTTATCGAGAATCTACACTGACTTGTCTAAACATCATGACTTTATCATACAAGTTGCTTATCGATGAATGTATTTTCATATAAATTTAGCAGAAGTCTCGGTAGCGTCGTGGCTGATGCACTGGACTGCAATATTGTTTTAAACAAGTTCAACCTCCAGTCGCGCTATTACGTTCACTCTCGGATTAATATCCTTGGGAAAGGTAGGAACCTTCTTTATTCCTTCAGCTATGGATTAAATATTACCATTACCGTTCTTGGTTTGGTTTGGTTTCTTTGTTTTAATGGCATATCAACCTTTGTAGGTTATTTAATGCCAATGCCTTTCTCCTAGAAGAACAGTAGTGGTACTATTTAACCCATTGGATAAAGGGGCTCATACCTTTCCCAAGGGTATTTGCCCGAAAGTGGACGTAATAGCGCGACTGGAGTTCGAACTCGCTTATTACGATTCCGCAGTCCATCGCTTTAACCATTACACCACGAGGACACCCTCATTACCATTCTTCTACAAGGATGAATTCAAGAACATTGGTATCTCATTAAACAAAGAAACCGAGACCATATAAATACATTTTTATTTAAAGATCTAGTCTCGATAATTTTTCACAAAAATTATGAAGCCAGTTTTTATATTTTTTAAACAATATTTTTTGTGTGAAACAGTATTATGCAAGTGTAATAATAGCCCTACTCATTCAATTTAGCAATTTACTAATATTTTTTCCTAAACTGAAAATTTATCTCAAATGAAGACGTGGTGGACATTAAAAGAAATACGGTAGCATAGCTTCCCACCACATCAAAAGATGAGTTTTAGAGGTGCTTCGACTAATCGAAAACTCGCTGGAATAAGTGTGTTGAATGCCAAAGAGAGTATTTGGAAGGAAATTAACGTTTCATTCTGTGTTAATTTCTGTCTTAAAAACACCGTCAGTCTTGTTACTTTATGAATGTATCGTATAGATAATGGCAAAAATATGCGCTTTTAATGTAAATAAATATATAGAATTGGATGCTTGCTCTTCCCATCACTACTGGTTTCCACTGCTAAATTTTTCTAATTTAACTAAGTTAGAATTAAGGGAGAACAAAATTAGTTATTTCTTTATCTTAACGACTTACTCTTATTCTTGTTTTTAAATTAGCGTGGGGAAACAAAAATTCTCATATTCGGCAAAGCAAAAAAAGAAGAAAAAAGAAAAATTTATACAATAAAAAATAGCATTCAATATTATTTAAAATTAGATTTTTATGTTAAACTAATTTGAAGCAGTCGGGTTTATAATCGGAGAATAGAACAGTTTGGATGTTAGCTTTTCCCATCATATCCGATTTTCATGGCTAAGTTTTCCTAATTTAACTAAATTAGGCTGTAAAGAATATAATTACTGTTATTTATCAACGGGGTTAAGGCTCATATTTATTAGAATAAAATCAAACAATTAGAAATCAATAAAACCAAGCAAATATTCATCAAAATCTAATTTTTAAGATCTGTATGCAAATTAGTCTTCCCATTCACATTGTAAACTGCTATTTGGTTGTATAAATAAATACAATTGGATGTTATCAGTTATGTAGCTACCAGTTTTAATAATATAGATTTTTCTTAATTGAGATTTGAATAATAAAATCATAGGAAATGTGACATAAATAACAGAGGGAATTGTGACGTCGGTGGTGATGTAATTTTGGTCACAGATATACACATAATCACTATTATATATATATATATATATAGTACCTGAAACCATTTAACTGGGTTAACAAATGAGCTCTGGCTCGTTTAAAAATGTTATATGCAAACTATTCGCTCACAAATCAGATATGTAATATATATTTTATGAACAAGATATGGCATTAAATAAGGCACAAGGGTTGATACTCCAAAAAATGTAACTAAACTATATATATATATATATATATATATATATGGATGCTGAACATGGGTTATTTATCGATATCATAACGGACAGATAGACCAGTTTCACCAAGAACGTTTTCGAGAGTTTGTACAGGTTAACTGAAAAATGTATTTTAGAATAGCTTTAAGCAGAGCATACATCATAAGTTCTTTTTTTCTACTTTATCGAGGAATGTATCTTACAATGTATATGAAAATGTATATAAGGAAGGAAGTGCTGTAGGGATGACAATGCAATATTACTGGAGTCACAATCCTGAAGCATAAGCCAAGATGGAGCATATTTTTGTAGTGAAAAAAAAGAATGGAAAGCGACCTTTTTATTGGCTAAAAATACAACACTGGGATTATTTAAAGGTCTCACAGAAAGCAGTAAATAAGTCAGCTGACGATTGGGAGTAAGCCGGTTTGAATTCAGAGTTTTCCTTTCCGAGACGGGTTACCAAACCAAGTGTCCAGACTGGTCTACTACTAACTCATAGCTTGAAGCGGGGAAAGGAGATAGTGCATTTCCCCTAGGGCATTAGCGTGAAGTGAAAAGCTGAGTCCATTTCCTACTTCGATAACCATTACGCCGCGTCACATGCACCTTCAATATATATATATATATATATATATATATATATATATATATATATATATTGTCTCAATATATACTGGACCCATGTGATTGCCAATAAATCTAATAATAATAATGCTGTGTTCTTTTTTTTGTTTCAGATTTGAAAATAGTATACTATAACAACTATTAATCCTTGATCACAATGCCTTTGACAAGAAAGGAAAAATATTTTGCGTCACTACTTATTTGGAGTTAAAATCATTCAAAACTGTCTCAAAATTAATGATTTATTACTGAGATAAGAAATTCAAAAAAAGAATGCATGTCCCGGAAGCTGATATAAAAACAATTAAAAAAAAACAACATTGATTTGATCTTTCTGGCACAAAGGATGCATTTTTACCGAACGTGTCCCAGATGACAGCCATTGCGCTTGTCTCAGTAATAAATCATGATCATATCAATGGATTGTAACTATTTTGAGACACCCTGTATATGTGTGCGTGAGTGTGAATGTGTATGTAAAGATATCTATGCATGTCTATGTCTCTCATCGCAAATATTATAGGTTCTGAACGGGAAATGTTTTGCTGATTTCTATTTGCATATACCGTTGTGTGCCTGTTATTGAATGTATTCTTTCACTCGGTAACCCAAGTCATTATGCTTTGGGAAAGGGCGGTTAACTCTTTTTTAACTTAAGCAATTATCGCACGTGCATTTATTCTTTCCCTTCTCATTCGTGTGGAACTCCGAGGAGAGAAGACTGGATTGGTTTGCAGCAGGTCATTTAATGCCAAATCCTTATATATATATCTTAGACTTACCATGACCAGAATATCCGGCAAAGACCTACATGCGACATACGGAGCACTGAACAGATGTTTCGACCTTATTAGGTCTCATCAGCAGTGCACACCGTGATCTCCACCACTGGAGATCAAACCATCAACCATGCAAAAGCCGAAACCATGCAGAAGCCGAAACTCTACCAGTGGGCTACGGTTCATGCCACATATAAGCGATGCCGAATTAACAAGTCATGATGAATTGCACTGCGTAGCCCCGGAGGTGGCCGTGTCCTCTGTAGGGAATACGTACCTTTGAGACACATTAGGTCAAGTGGTCGCGCAATTCACTATGACTTGTTAATTCGGCATCGCTTATATGTGGCATGAACCGGTTTCGGCTTCTGCATACTGAGGTTGATGGTTCGATCTCCAGTGGTGGAGATCACGTTGTGCACTGCTGATGAGACCTAATAAAGTCGAAACAGCAGTTCAGTTTTCCGTATGTCGCATGTAGGTGTTTGCCGGATTTTCTGGTCATGGTAATTCTAAGATATCATCAATTCCTTCATTCAAAAATTATATATATATATATATATATATATATATGATTTCTAAACACATTTTGTTGATAATTTTTTTAAACGAGCCTGGGCTCATTTTTTTCACGCAGTTAAATGGTTTCACTTATTTTTATTTCATACGAATAATTCTCTCAACTATAAATGATTTGTTTGCACAGTATAATGTTTTCAAATATTGCTATGTATTACTAACTATTCAATTAGACATTCATTTGTTTACACACAGTTAGATATAAAAACTATTCTATTTCAAACAATTCAGTTTTGCATAAGTACTAAGATTAAATGTCAAACAGTTCTATTTGACCCATAGATAGGACCCAATCAGGTGATACCACTCTGGGCCAGGATTGTTTAATGTCATATCCAGGACACTTGTTGGTGGGAGTCTTACACCTCTGCAGGGATGCACTTGATGTATTCTCTAGCCCCAGACGACTGGGCCCGAGGTAGGAGAGACTCTTTGAGAAACAAAGATTAAAAAACTCAGCAAAAATGATAAAAATAAATAAATAAATGCTTTTTAGGAGTGACACTTGTAATTTTTTTATCGTTGCCAATGCTTAGAATTTGAACACAGATTTTTAAAAAAGAGTGGAGTGAAACAGATAATTACCTCCCTTTGGTAAAATTTTTGCTCAGTAGGAGTCTCGGAGGATACCGCATGGCAATCCCCAAAATTCACTCTTGACCCCTTATCAGTCTGCTCTTTGAACTGGAAAGACGTTGTTTCTTACTTTACCAGGGAACGGTGAGACCACATAGCTATATTACCTGTCTTTATCAAGTAAACCCTTTGCTATTTTGCAACCTCTTCTACATACTGCTTGTTTATGGAACAATATTTGAATAGTTCTAGTTGCTTGGACACGTCTTCTGTATTCTTTCTTTTTAGAGCTACTTGTAGGTATACCGAGTATAAAAAATGCCAAATGTTCTTTGTACAAATGAGTTTATTTTGTCTTTTTACAACAAATATACGATTGCTATTTCCTTAGAGAGTGGAGACTCGACTATAACATCTTTCCCACAATAGAAATTCAAAATGTTAATTTTCTAGATAAGCAGTCCATCTACTCGAATTCTTCGTGTAATGTGTTTAGAAAATAATAGAACACGTTGCACGAAGAATTTTCTACATTGTGGCTTACAAGTAAAAAACAAAACAAAGTTTCTTTTTTTTTTAAAATGAGAAATGATAGAGAGAGAAGGAAAAGCTAAAAGGTAGAGAAATAATGAAGAGAGAGAGAGAGAGAGAGAAGGAGAGAGAAAAAGTAAAAGGTATAAAAATAAGGGAGAGAGAATGAAAAGCTAAAAAGGAAAAACAGATATAATTGTCAAAGTATAGGCCAGAAATATGAAACACCCAGTGAAAGGGGAACTTACTAATAAACGATCTGCATTACGACACGAGGGCCGCCCGAAAAGCACAACCCCTTCCGCCCGCAAATGATTGATATTCTGCGAAGACAGTATCGAGTGGTACAGGAACTCAGAGATCAGAGCAGCGAATGAATGCAAAGGAATGAAAAATGTGGGGGAAAAAAATAGATTAAAAAGCAATGAAAGAAAATATAGCTATTTGGTCTCAGCTTTCCCTGGTAGGGGTCAGAAATAACGTCTCCACAGTTCAAAGACCAGATAAGAGGTCGGGTGTGGATTTTCAAGATTACCATGAGGCATCCTACGAGACGCGAAGAAGAAATAATTATGAGAGAGAGGGAGTTAAAACAAACGGGAAATATGAGGGTCATTCAATAAATTATTAGAATTTTTTCGGAAAAGGCAAAATCGTTTTTTTTTCTGAATTAATTTTTCCATAGATGTAAACTCAGCTTTTTTTCAAATTGGTTTTGTAGCAAAAATATTCAAAATGGTAACAAATCAAATAGAGTGATCCAGGCTTAATCAGACATTTCTCATCAAATTTTTGATGACCTAACCACATAAAATTAACAGAAGCATGTGTAATGTGTAGGGAGAATTTTAAAAAAATGTTTGCAAATCGGTTAAACATGGATTTGCCTCGACGAACCTGAGTCGAAAAGACAGTTGGTGAAGTGGAAACACACTGACTCTCAGGTAAAGAAAAAGTTCCAGGCGTAGCTGTCAGTAAAGAAGGTTATGCTGAAGGCCTTCTGAGACAAGAATGAACACATCACAATTGATTAATTTGAAAAAAAAGCAAGAGTAAAAAGTGCTTCCTATTGCCAACTTGTTGGATAAAATTCATCTTATTTATTGAATGACCCTCGGGATAGAATGCGAAAGAAGATGACTGATAGAGAAAAAGACAGATCAACAATTTTAGAGAGAGAGAGAGAGAGAGAGAGAGAGAGAGAGGAGAAGGAAAAATACGGAGAAGAGAAAGAGAATATATATGTGTGTGTATTTTGGCTGTGAATTATTATTTACATAAGTTTGGTTAACGACCACGGAACTTCTATCTTTATGATTTCATATTTTTTTCGCTAGTTTTCTTGCTAGTATCAGGGTCCAATTTATAGGGAAGTTGATCGAAGTTCTGCTTCCAAGTGCTTTAAATCATACCTATGATTCATTGGTGTGATCTAAAGCGCTTGGGAGCAGAACCTACTTCAGCTTCTCAAAGATAGAAAGAAATCAGCAAAAAAGTTAAAGAAAAAACTTAAGATCATAAAAAAAGAAAGTTCCGTGGTTTTTAACCAAATTTGTATAAACTATATATATATATATATATATATATATTAGTCGGTTAATTATTGGTAATTGTTCTCAACGAGAAAAAAAATTGAGCATGATATCAGTAGTTAGCTACTATATAATTTTTTTTTTAATAATACGAACTAATTTTAACTGAAGAGTTCACGCGTAAGTAGTAGTCTTCTGAAGATTTAAATTCATTTATTCATTTTTATTTTTTTTTTTAAGATCACCAATTAAAAAGTGGAACCTTTCGTTATTAGTTCCTATTTAAGATCATTGACAGTACATATACCTAACAGAAATAAATCAAACACAACCTTTCAATAAGAAACAAACAAAAAAATTAAATAAAAAGGGAAGATTCAGTTTTATGTTATCTAATTTTCGATTGATTTCAACGGCGTGTCAACCCGTCTCGGGTTATCTTATGCAGGTTAGGAAATTGCGTTCATTTTACATTTACATTCTTTGTACAATTGTTTTCGATGAGATTTTTTGCACTCAGTTATATATCAAGTATCCCTCTCTAATACTTGGCCTAATCGGTTGGGGCTGTAGAATACACTGACTGAATCTATGCAGAGGGGTAATACACCTCCCAACGAGTATCCTGATATGACACTGGTATTTATCATCCGTCCCACCACCGGACAAATGTGGCACAAGGCCTTTTTAAGGTGGGTCCGATCGCAGGGCAAAGTCCACATGCGTCCGGCATTGCCAAAAATACCTTCGGCCCCGTCGGCATTCCCCTTATAAGGGACGCCTCAGGCGCTAGGCAATACCCCCCCGAATGGGGGTAAAAGCCTGGGGGACGGCCTTCGGAAGCCGGGGGAACTCACCAGTGTCGAGGCACACCCAGCAGAGCCGCCCAGAGGTGAAACGGCCTGTCGAATGCGACCCAACAACTGGAGAGGTAGGTCGTAAAGTAAAAACGACCTCTGTGTCCTGATATGACATTAAACAATTTGATTTGGAGAATGTGGAGTACCCCTTCATTGCCATCATTCCCAGGTACACTCAGGCCCGGAGTGGTAGCAGCTGACAGGGTCCTATCTACAGGTCAAATAGAACTGTTTGATATTTAAACCGTGAAAACAAATGACATGATAAATCATTTAAACTGAGTGCAAACAAATGATCTATGCTAAATTGAATTGTTTAACAAAGGACTATTTGATCATCTAATTGTGTATAAACAAGTTACTGATATTTAATTGAATTGTTAGTGATACATAGCAATACTTGAAACAATTTAACTTTGTTGACTTATGCTAAATTGAATAATTAAAAAGAACTGTTTGATCATTTAACTCTATATTTACAAAATATGTTTCCAAATCATATATTCAATATAGATGTAAAATAGGATTTGGCTGTAACTAACCAACAATGGTTGATATGTCATGGAGGTGGCCGTGGTGTAATGGTTATCGTCATAGGAATTGGACACGGTGACACGAGTTCAAATCCTAGATGAAACTGAATGCATTTCACATAGCACTAATACCCTTGGGAAAGGTATGAATCCAATCATTCTCCCTCCAGCTATGGGTAAATAGTAGGACAGACTAGGTTCTTCAGCCGTAGTGAGGCAATTAGTCTAGGAGAAGGAAAACTCTGAATTCAAACCTATTAAACTCCGCTTAAAAATCGACCTTGTGTCATATCCTGCCCGAGCAGAGGGGTTGGGTAAATATGATATGTCATAAAACCAAACCATCTAACAAATATTTCAGTTTCAAGAATTCCTATCAAATACTAAGAATATAAAATAACTTAAAATCATATTATTGTGTATAAACACAATAAAATGATTTTAAGTTATTTTATTTAGTCATTTATTCGCACAACATCTGGTTTCCAATAACTAATCATAATAATTATCCTATATAAAGTAACTATTATTTATACAAATAATCTACATTTTTATGTTATCAAGTATTACAGTCGATTAGAAATAATTTTTAAATGGCTACATTTGACCCCAACATGAGACCCCTAATAGGTACGACCATGTCAGGTCAGAGTGAACCTGGGAGTAATGGCAATGATGGGGTACTCCACATTCTCCACATATTCAGAACTGTAGCCTCACCATCAGATGGAGTTTCGTGTCATTTCCTGGACACCCGTTTTTTTGCGAGGAGATCTTAGGCCTCTGTGGTATATACTAATCCCTGTTATTCTAATCCCTGTCGACTGGGTGATAAAAATGTCCTTGTTTGGTGGATGGTTCGATTTGCAATAAGATTAACTTTGGTTGTTCGCGAGAAAATTAAACCAGAAGATATTATCTCAACCAAGAAGGATCATAAAAGCTATCAACACAACAATCACTTATAAAAAGAAGAAGAAGGATTATAAAAAAAACCCTGAAAATGTATGAAGTAAAGTTGGCGACCTTAGTCGAGGGTGACCCGAAGGCTCCCTTTTCAATAGCTACTACACCGTAGTGTAGGGGAGGGCGCTACTCCTTTCCCTAGATTGCTCCTCTTTACCCTTGATCCTTACCTTATAATGCTGAGTGTTAAGCAAGGCGGCATCAAGTACCATTTTTTGAGTCTTTGGTATGACGCGATCTGAGATTGAACTCAGGTCTCCCGGACCATTGGCGAACACTCTATTCATTTGGCCAATGGCCCGTTAACGTATAATAAAACAGAATTTTTTCATTTTCACTTATTTTTATAATAACCTGTTTTCCTTTCTAAATTTTTAATAAGCTATTTTGAAAAGAAAATCTGCAAATTAGATAATCCCATTAAGAAAAAATTGCTATCTTTGTAAAGTTATATAGTAAGCTACTCTGAAGCAGGAAAAGAGCTTGGATTCTGCGGGCATACCCCAGGCAACACTTGCCTCATCGTCTAAAAGGACAAGGATCAGGTTCATTGGCTGACGCCTGAGGCGTCTCCCGGGGCGGGGGATGCAATTGGAGACCAATCAGTTTTTAGCACTGCTCTTGTCCTTGCATTTATGTCCAACAAGTCATAAAATTTTAACCTTGTGTCATATCCTTTCCGTGTTCCAAGGGTTAGGTAAATAATGAGGCAAGAAGAGGCGGTTGTTTTGTAACACATTTTTCCGTACAACCCGGACAAACACGCAGATACAGCAACTTTTACACTCTCACGTGCGTATATATATATATATATATATAGAGAGAGAGAGAGAGAGAGAGAAACAGAGTGTATGAGTGAAAATATAAATAAATATTAATAGTGAAACGACAGAAGATTAAGAGAAAAGTAAGTTATAAAAAATGGTCTAATAATCATTGTGTAAAAGGAAAAATAATTCCGAGAGAGAGAGAGAGAGGGGGGGGGCATAAAAGGCGTGTGTGCGTAAGAGATTTTAAGGTAGAGAAATATGAAGAGATAGCACGAAAGAAGAGGAGGTAATTGCACGCTCTACAGCGGAAGTGAGTATTCCACCGAAACAATAAAGATAGATAAATTCATTTCATCAGAGCTGGATGGAATGAAGAAATTAATGAGGAGTGGAAAAATCCGTGATATGGGTGATGCTGGCTGTGTTGGAACACACCCATTTTCTGCTGCTACACTGGCCAATCAGATTAGTCGCCGTTCGCCTATTCACTCTTCACTATGCCACTTGTTCATTCTGTCATTTTGTCGCTAATGCTTCGTCTGCTTTCTTCTTCAAAGATGTCAATGTGAGTCGGTCGCCGCTGCTAAAAAAGGATAATCGACCGACCCCCACTACCTTCGCTATATTTCCTAGCTCTCGGAAATTCAATGCTGGGTCTTTAGACAAGTGCGTAGGGACATACTTGGGAAAAATAAGGAAAAAGAAAGAAAGAATGACTCAAGAGAAAAAAAAAGAAAGATTGTTAAAAAAATGAAGAAAAATGAAAACGAAACTGTAAAAAAGATAAAAATGAAGAAAGCCTGGAAAAAAAACAACAAACAATTAAAAGAACAACAAACAAAATAAAACTATCGATGTTATAAAAAATTGGAATTTTTAAGAAGTTGTTACACAGGACATGTATTTTTGCTCCGAGACCATCTTAATTTCATTGGAATTCCCTTAAATCACTTTTCCCGCGCTTCCGTTCAGAAGACCCACGTGGTATCGATACTGACAAAAAAAAAAAAAAAAAATCTTCAAAATATTAGAAAAAAAGAAAAAGAAAAAAGAGATAAAATATCAAACTTTAAGTTTAATCTTTACAAAAAACTTTCAAAATCATTAAGTTTAAAAAAAAAAAACAACAGATAAAAAGGATCTTGAGTACTGAGTATGAACTCTTAACAATTTTGGAATCGACTTCTTTTTCTTTCATGTTGCCACTTTTAAAAACATATGACATCGTCCCTCTCTAAAATTTGTCACAAAAAATTCGTTTGTTTTCAAAAAGTGTTTTTTTTTCTAATTACTAATGACTTTCAGAATGACACACAAGATTTACGTTGGATTTAGTCTTCCTTACCTTAAACGAAATAGACGTAAGCATTAGCACAAAAAAGTAGGGGAGAGAAAGAGAGAGAAAGAAAGTAAAACTCTTAAAAGAATTGTTTTATCTGCCGACGCGGAGTTGAGTACTTAAACCCCATCATAAAAATATTTAATCCCAATTAAATTGCTTTCTTTTTGGGGCTCTAGTCTCGATTTCTGTAAAATAAACAATTCCTTGCTCTATACAGTCATCAATACGTACGTTTAGCTTGTAAAATTTACACTAGCCAAATCTTCGAAAAAAAAAAAAACCCGAGAAATAAATTTGCTACAGCTCATTATAGAGCGAACAAGTATTGAGGTTTTTGTTTTTAGTCATTGGACTGAAGAGCGAACTTTAGCCAATCTAACATATTTGGCGAAAAAAAAAAAAAAATGAACACGAACACACACGGGATTGATATTTAGGCTTTTATGAGATGTACATTAAGATAAATCAAAAGTTAAAGGGCAAAGATTGATATCTCTCTCTCTCTCTCTCTTTACACACACACACACACACACACACACACACACACACACACACACACACACACACACAGAGTTAATGAGAAAGATAGAGAGGATAGATGTCAACAAAAAAGGAACTGACGAGAAAAAAGAAAAAGGAAAAAAACACGCAGGGTGAAAGTGAAAATAAAAAAAGATGGAGTTAAGTAAATGGATTTACACGAGGTTCTGATTGCTAGATACGTTATAGGCGAGATAAATAAGACTTATGACTTATTTCAAATATTTTGTTTCGAAATAACAAACAATAATATAACTTTGCGTGCAATAAACATACGGATGATTAATTTTTGAAAAAAAGAAACATAGTTGATTAAGCAAGATTTTTTTCTCTTCTATTGTAGGAATCAACATTTATCTTCTAAATAACAACCTTTTTCTTTTCTACGATTCTCGGCGACTTTATTGATTAAGATAGACAAAAAGGCGCGAAATTTGAAAAGAATAACTCGGTTGTTGGGGGAAGGAGCGGTGGACGTAAAAATCTTTTTCTTTTTTTTTTTTGCTGCTTTTAAATTAAGTTTCTTGTAAACAGTTCTCCTAGGAGAAAAGATTTTTCTTTGAAAAATTGCATAACACAGACGGAAATGATTAACTTTTCAATTACTAGTAAAATCTAGAAAACATGTGTCGTATTAAAGATTATGAATTCCTAAAAATCCGGGTTTATAAATGAAAGATTTAAAGAATTTGAAGAAAATTGGAAAAATAGATTAGCAGAGGAATAAATAAATAAAAAGGTCAAAAAATTTTGTGTGGCTCATAAAAAAAATGAGGGAAAAATACCAGGACTGAACGTGTCATTAAATTAATATCCACCATACATTCTTTATTCATATAAAAAAACCAACAAAATAACGACTATACAAAAGTAAATTTTCAATTGCATTGTTCTTTTCAAATATCAACTTTATTTATTGTTAATATTCAGTAATTCAGTAATAAGCTAAAAGATAAAAAATAAAGTGACCCTTGTTCTATACCGTATCCCTTTGCTATAAAAAAGCATTTATAATAAATCAAATTATTCTTTAATATGTACATCTACATAAACATATCTTACTTCATTTGCAACAGCAATATAAGGGTTTCTTTAATACAATACTTCTAATTTCTGTCAGAATCTCAAATGTTCTATTCATTGAAATTAATAAATAAAATTCTGATTTCTGTCGAATAATAATGGAATTTTGTTGATCAAATTTAATATAAATTCTATCTATACATTCTCAGAAGTAACAATCACACAATGCCTCGTGTTAGCATAAAAACATAACTTTTCATTATCTTGTTGTGAGAAAAGGTTGCGTGATATATAAAGCCGCATTGTATTATATATATGTGGATTTATATTGTAAAAAATTGAAACGTCTAACTTGGCGGAAAATATACAAAAGAAATAATAAAACACTTTAAGGTTTGTTACATCAGAAAATACTGCAAGTCTTTGAGCAAAATCTTGGTTAAAAAGAAAAAAAAAACTATCTTCAGTCAAAAAATTGATAAATTACATTAATAGAACAATTATTTTTTATGAAAAAATATATTTATAGATTATTTGGCTGAATTAATTTTGTGTGTAAACTATCTAAAAAGAAGACAAAGAAAAGAAAAAAAGAAGGAGAAGACGAGAGTGACGAGGAAAGTGAATAAATAAATAAATAAAGACAAAAGAAGTCAAAGAAAAAAGAAAAGGAAGAGATAACAGGAGAAATAAAGAAAGACAACTAGAAAAAATTGAAAAAGGAAGAGAAAAGAAGAAAAAGAAAATAGAAGAGAACGAAAATAAAAAGGAAGTAAATAAAAGACAGTAGAGGTGTAATAAGAAAGAAAATTAAAAGGAAGAAATATAAAAGACAGAAAAAGAAAGAAAGAAAAATGGCTAGAAAATATAAATAAAAAAGATAACGAAAAAGAGAAGAAAAGGAAAATTACAGAAGAGAAAGGAAGGAAGAAAACAGAAAAAGAGAGGAAAAGGAAAGGAAAAAGAAATAAAAGAGAAGAAAAGGAAAAAGAGAAGAAAAGACAACAGTAAAAAAAAAGTAATGAAAGAAAAGGAAATGACTTGAACACACGAAGGAAAGGTTTGATAGGCATTTTTCTGTTTGGGCATTTGATCCGCAAACCGAGGGGAACGAGACAAGTCGTCGTATCTTTTGATCTATAAATGCAAATCGATTTATCTCTACTACTCTTTCCCCTTTAGACTCATTTTTATTCATTAATACTTATCTAATAATTTATTTCTCCACCACATTCGCCACAACTCACAAAATCTGTAGAGAGAGAGAGAGAGAGAGAGAGAGAGAGAGAGAGAGAGAGAGAGAGAGAGAACAGAGACGCACGCGTTGATAGCTGCGTCGCCCAACAATTCTTAAGAGGACGTGCAACCTGACTTAACGTTCCTGACCAGAAAATGTTGAGATCGCCAGCGATTCTCATGTCGTTTCTGATATTATGGAGCGTGGATTGCAAGAGTGATTCGGTGATCCCGGATTTGGATTTT
Organism: Sepioteuthis lessoniana; assembly: GCA_963585895.1. Taxonomy (NCBI): domain Eukaryota; kingdom Metazoa; phylum Mollusca; class Cephalopoda; order Myopsida; family Loliginidae; genus Sepioteuthis; species Sepioteuthis lessoniana. Next base: position 60,510,100 of record OY757919.1, read on the forward strand.
AATAAAACGTCAGTGGACGAGAACTTACAGACCGTATCAAACCTGACGGAAAATATCTGCGCTTCCAAAAGTCAGGATAAGGAAACAACTGGTAAGTCTTTTTCTTTTACAAACGTCTATTCTGTGTTTATGAACCTTAACGAGGTCTTTTCTTCTGAATGCGTTTTTTTCTTTTTTGATAATCATGTCTTTATTTGTTTTAATAATATTGATTCGTTGAATCCTCACACTGAAGATAATATGTTGGTTATTAAAAGTACGTGAGTGGATCAATAAGACTATCGCCTGACGTGTAGATATTACCTGAATTTTGATCTAAAACTTTCAGTCTATAATGTTCGATATATGTGATTAATATTCACAACAAAATTAAATCAATCAACAGAGAAAGAAATTATGTTAAAGATAAATATTTTGTGTCATCATTAGGTTACAGGTTTATTGAAGTATATATAAGTTCATGGTGGTCTGGCCATCTTTCCTGTGCCAGTGCTCAGTAACCAAGACGGAGATAGGTATAATGAAATATTAAAATGCAAACATATCTGTCGCAACTTTCAGTTTCACGAAAATGTGAAACGGACTATCACGATTGATATCATTGCATCAAAAAATTTTCACACACACACACACACACACACATACACATACACATATCCTGAAATAGCAACTATTTTTTAAAATCACGTAATATAAATGATCTATTCTTTCTTCATACAGAAGGAGAGACAAAAATTAACAATTTCTTCACTAACTTAAACACGATTCTATTAAATATTTTACGGCATTTATATTCCTTTTGATATACATTGATGAAAATTAAGTTATAAACAAGTCTATACGCAAAACGCAAGAAGGAAAGGGAGTTGTGGCTTATGTGTTGGACTGTGACATCGTAGGAAGCGAGGTCGAATTCTAGTCACGCCATTATGTCCACTTTTGGACTCATGCCTTTAGGAAAGGTATATACCTCTTATCATATTTACCCAACCCCTCCGCTCGGGCAGGATATGACACAAGGTCAATTTTTAAGCGAAGTTTAACAGGTTTGAATTCAGAGTTTTCCTTCTCCTAGACTAGTTGCCTCACTAAGACAGAAGAACCCAGTCTGTCCTACTATTTACCCATAGTTGGAGGGAGAATAATTGGATTCATACCTTTCCCAAGGGTATAAGGGCCATGTGAAATGCAATGAGTCTCGTCCAGGATTTGAACTCGTGACGCCGTGTCCATTTCCTACAACGATAACCATTACACCACGGGCAATGTTGATAAATCATTAAACAAAGAAACCAAGCCAAGAAGGTAATGATTTAAAGACATAAACTGCATACAATTTACACATTCATCTCACAGTTCAACACATTTGACACGTCATTTCTCAAATTTCTTTCACTAAATAAATATAATTTTTTTTAATTCAGAAAAAATAAAATTTAAGTGTAATATACACCAGGGAGTTCTAAAATGTTCTCGATACAAGAAAGAAATTTAAAAATGATTAAAGAAATTCGTGATTAATGTAACAAGTTTATTGAACTGCAGGATGAATATGTAATTCTGCATATCCATCTCCTGACACACGGTGATGCCTTTCTTGGTTGAACCGGGAACTTTTCAGCTAGCTCTTATATACACAGATGGAAAAGATGATCGCATCACACTACCTGTTGTTGGTACTTAAAATACGCTGACTGTATTATCTGTTTAGCGGTAAGACACTACAAACAGGGGTATCCTGGGTGTGATACTAAATAGTGATAGTGAGGCACTAATTCTGGATATCTAAGAAGCGCGCAGTGTCCTTTCATTGCCATTACTCCCAGGTCCACTTTAACATGGAGTAGAGGTACTTGTTAGGATTCCATCTATGCGTTAAATATATTTGTTTAAATATTGTTACTATTCGAGAGAACTGAGTACATAAAACCCTTTAAAAACATCAGCACAAAAAATGTGAATATGAATGTAATTCCCAAACCTCTAGGCATAAAATAACCCGAGACAGGTCGACATGAAGTTAAAATCAATCAATTGACTGCATCACTCTGAATATTTGATTCAATTTCCTCAAGATTAAACGTACAAGCAGGATTACAATGAATCATCGCATATGCAGATAAACACGTATACAGGTTCCAAAATAAAGGGTGAATCAACAATACTCAGACTCCTATACATATATCGCACCCTGCTCAAAACTGGCATCGTCTTTTAGGGCATTTCCATCTTATTTTTCTTTTAAGTATACGCTAAGTGACTGTCGGAATTTGTAGTTCTCTCGCTCACCTCTCTTAGAAGTCATTTTTGATTAATTTGCATGGCATGTCAATCCGTCATGGGTTATTTTATGTACAGCAGTTAATAAGTTGCGCCCCTATCGAATGCAAATAATCTTTAAACAGATATATTTAACCCATAGATGGGATTCTAACAGTTATGACTCCTCCGGTTTGCTTGAGTCGGGTTTTATGGTATATCAAATATTGTAGGTTATTTAAAGTCAAATCCTCTTTATACGTATATACTAAATATATGATCTGTAAACACATTTTGTTGGTAACATTTTTAAAAAGCCTGAGATCTGTTTTTTTTTCTTTGCCCACAGTTAAATGTTTTCAAGTATTTATATCTAGCACGAATAATTCTATTTAGTATTAATCATTTGCTAGCACACAGTGAAGTGGTTACAAGTATTGCTATTCAACACTAATAATTATATTCAACATTACTCATTCGTTTGCACACTGTTAAATAGTTCCAAATAGTGCGATGTATCACTAACATCTGTCATTTGCTTATACGCAGTTAAATGTAAAAACAGTTCTATTTCAAACAATTCAGTTTAGCATTAGTCATTTGTTTGCACACAGTTTAAATGTCAAACAGTTCTATTTGATTTATAGATAGAACCCTATGAGGTACTACCCATCCGGACCAGAGTAGACCCGGGAACAATGGAAATGAAGGGGTATTTCACATTCTCCAAAGCTCCAAAATTGGAGCCTCACCATCAGATTTTTTAATGTCATATGCAGGAGACTCGTTGTGGGGTCTTACCCCTGTGCAGAGATGCAGTCGGCGTATTCTACTGTCCCAGCCGACTTAGCTGTACCTCTCCGGATCAGATCGGACCTGAGAGTAATGGCAATAAAGGGGTACTCCAAATTCTCCAGATCCCCAGAATGGGAACCTTATCCATCAGATGCAGTTGAATTTCATACTCATCGAATCAAAGTTCAAAATCTTTCAGTCAAGGTCTATGTGCCGCAAGGAGTTGAGGAAAGAGCTGCAACCCCTTGTATCACACCAACTGTAAAGAATGGAGGAGGCTGTTATGTTGGGAGGAGGGGGGCCTTTCCAGTTGAAAAGGTGGGGATTTGCACTGGGTGAAGGGCAAATTGAATCAGACTGGCTATCATAGCATACTGCAGCATAACGCGATCCTATCTGGAACTCGACTTGTGGCTAAAGGATTTGTACTTTTGCAAGATAATGACCCAAAACGTACTAGTAAACTCTACCAGAGGTGGATTAAAAGTAAAGAGGAGCAGCACATCCTTCAACTGATGCCGGTGCAATCAGCGGACTTAAATCCCATTGAACTGGTGTGGGATGAACTTTTCAAAGCTAAACAACCCACTAGTGCAGCTCACCCCTGGCAACTCCAGCAGGAAAGCTGGGCAGAACTAACTTCAGTCTACCTCCTGGTAGTAAGAATGCTGAGAATCTGTGAAGCCGTGAGAACAGCCAAATGGGGTCATTTTGATGAATTAAAAGTTTTAGAAGCTTTTTGCGTTTTTTGGTTTGATTTGTATTTAATGTGACCCTTGAAGGCTTGTATTTAGTATAATAAATAAAACAATTGAGGTGCTTAACTTATTTCAATAAAGATTTTAGGATGAGAAATAAAAATTTTCGAGGTTGGCGAAATACTTTTGACTCGTAGTGTGTGTGTATATATATATATATATATATATATACACACACACACACACACACATATATATATATATATATACATGCACACACATAGACATATATATATACATATACATATATACACACACACACACACACACATATATATATACACACACGCAAACATATATATATACACACACACAAACATATATATATATATATATATATATACACACACACAAACATATATATATATATATATACACACACACGCAAACATATATATATATATACACACACACACGCAAACATATATATATATACACACACACACGCAAACATATATATATACACGCACACACGCAAACATATATATATATACACGCACACACACAAACATATATATACACACACGCAAACATATATATATATATATATATACACACGAAAACATATATATATATATATACACTCACACACACACAAATACACTCACACACATGCATATATATATATATACACTCACACACACACACATATACACTCACACACATGCATATATATATATATATACACTCACACATACACATATATACATATACACTCACACATATATATATATATACATATACACTCACACACACACATATGTGCGCACGTGCACACATATACATGTATGTATACACACAACATCATCATCAAGTCACGTTGACAACGTGAAGTTCTCTGATTCTCGCTAGTCACTCATCCATCCCTATCATCCATCGCTCTTGCCAGGTCCCCTAAACTTCATTTCAGTGTCAGCTCAAAGCTGATGTAATTTCTTACTGGTCAGCCAACACTGGCATATCCATTTGCAGGAGTCCATTGAAGAATATCACTTATGTATTCGTCCTTGATTCTCCAGCAGGGCTCCGCATGTAAGGTTCATCTTACTTGGATGGTTTGTGAAGAGAGAAGTGTACGTACAGTGGCAGTTTTGTGAAGTGATGTTTCCAGGATTTTTTCAAAACAGTTCATAGCATTCTTGTGTAGTTCCCAGATAGTTTTTTCTCTATGCTTTTTGTTAACGTCCGTGTGGTGCTTCCATAGAATAGTACTGGCACAGCTACAGCTGGGTAGAAATCCTCTTTTATTCTATCGGTGAGACCAGATTTCCATATGATCAATAACCTGCCAATAGCAGCCCATGCTTTGCAAGACGTATGGTAACATCTCTTTCAGTCGATGAGATATTGCTACCGATGTATGAGTACTTGTCTACTAATTTTAGAGGCCTACCACTTAAAGTGGAGATAGCTATGTTTTATTTACATTCACATAGTGGCCACTCGTTGTGGGGTCTTACCCGTGTGCAGAAATGCAGTCTGCGTATTCTACTGCCCCAGCCGACTTAGCTGTACCTCTCCGGATCAGATCGGACCTGAGAGTAATGGCAATAAAGGGGTGCTCCAAATTCCCCGGATCCCCAGAATAGGAGCCTTATCCATCAGATGCAGTTGAATTTTATATTCATCGAATCAAAGTTCAAAATCTTTCAGTCAAGGTCTATGTGCTGCAAAGAGTTGGTAAAAGAGCTGCAACCCCTTGTATCACACCAACTGTAAAGCATGGAGGAGGCTGTTATGTTGGGAGGAGGGGGGTTTCAGTTGAAAAGGTGGGGATTTGCAGTGGGTGAAGGGCAAATTGAATCAGGCTGGCTATCATCTCATACTACAGCATAACGCGATTTCATCTGGAACTCGAATTGTGGCTCCAATGCCTCCAATTGCTAGCCCTTGGCTCTGAGTTGTGGTCAGCTTGGACAGGGGTATTTGCAGTGAGCGTTTGACCAACTTCGTCGTCATAATTTCAGCAGGATATCGTCTGCTTCTTGTTTTCTTTAATGTGAAATCATTTTCTTTTATTAGACCTATTGACGTTCGAAGTACGTAGACTAGTTGGTTGTTTGGGTTTTATGGCATATCAACCTTTGTAGGTTATTTAACGCCAAATCCATTTTTATGCAAATAGTCGGTTCTATTTCGAACAATTCAGTTTAGCATGAGTACACAGTTTAATAGTCAAAATCATTTCTATTTCAAGCTTTTCAGTTTATTCAAACAGTTCTAATTCAGTTTAGTATATGTAAATATTTTGTTTACGCACAGTTAAATGTCAAAACAGTTCTATATTAAACAATTCAGTTTAGTGTAAGTACAGTTTCAATGTCAATACCAGTTCCATTTCAAACAATTCAGTTAAGCATAAGCACGCAGTTTAAATGTAAGTACAGTTTAATTGCCAAAAATATTTCTATTTCAAGCTATTCAGTTTAGTCAAACAGTTCTAATTCCAAAAATTCCGTTTAGCATAAGTACGCAGTTCAGTTCTATCTAACCCATAGATAGGGCCCTATCAAGTGATACCATTCCGGGCCAGAATGGACTTGGCAGCAATGGAAATGAAGGGGTGGCTCCTCATCCCAAAGCTCCTGCATCACTGGAACTTCTCCATCAGATTGTTTAGTGTAATATCCGGGACACTCATTGGTACTATTTACCAACCCCTCCGCTCGGGCAGGATATGACACAAGGTCAATTTTTAAGCGGAGTTTAACAGGTTTTGAATTCAGAGTTTTCCTTCTCCTAGACTAGTTGCCTCACCAAGGCTGAAGAACCTAGTCCGTCCTACTATTTACCCATAGTTGGAGGGAGAATAAGGGGGTTCATACCTTTCCCAAGGGTATTTGCCCGAAAGTGAACGTAATAGCGCGACTGGAGTACGAACTCGCGTACTACGATTCCGCAGTTCATCGCTTTAACCATTACACCACGGGACACTCATTGGTGGGGGTGTCTTACTCCTCTACAGAGGTGCAGTTGGCGTATTCTACAGCTCCGACCGACTGGTTAAACGTAGTCTTGGTAGATAGTGAAAATTGATCGTGCTAACATATCTCCTTTCAAGACTACAGTGACAAGGTCGAAGAAGTCGGTGTTGCTATCATTGCTTTCATGTTTTTGTAGAACATCATTTTAGCTGTAATAGTTTCTTTGAGGGGACCATATGATAGTCACGTTTGCTACATCTTTCTCCCACAAAGAATCAAATGCTTTGGAGAAATCTACATACTATAGTGTTGCCTCGAGGTTTTTGCACGTATTCTTCCAATGGTTCGATGGAAAGTCAGAATCTGTGAAGTTGTATATCGATTTTTCGCAATTTTAGGTTAGGTACAGTAGAGAAGCAGGGCATTCAAAACCTTAGGAGATATCGCAGTAAAAGTTATGCTTTTGAAACTCTTTGTGATTCCGAGGCAGTATTTCAAGAGGAAAGGAAGGGTGCAGCCTTTTGTCAATTTCTCTAATGTGCTTTGTTTATACACGGTAATGCATAATCGAAAGAAGTATGTCGTCAAATTTTGTTGTCTTCCATGCTTCAGGGAGCTATTTCGTCGAGGTCTGCAGCTTTTCTGCTTTTAATTTTTGTCAGTACTATGTCAATTTCTTCCTCCATAAACTGTCCTTGTTTGATGTCAAGTTGGCTATCAATAATTTTTTATTATTTTATCAGTGACTTCAAGAGGGTTTTCGAGCAGCTTATTGAAATGTTCTTTACACTTTAGTCGTCTTTCTTCTTAGCTGGCAGTTTTTAGTTTTGGTTTCAAGGAACTTTTCCTTCTGTTCACTTCATTTATACCTGCCATGCAATCGTGATTGTCTATCTTGAATCGAATTTCTGATTTTATTGATTTGGCCTTGAATATATTCTAGTTGTTTTTTTTTTTTATATGTGTTAGTTATCTCTGGGATTTCTTAAGTTTCTGCACATTGGTATCTGTTGTCTGTCTTTTATTATGTAAGGATGCTTTTTTCATGTTATCTCGATTAATATGTTATCATTATTTTAATCAATATGTTATCATTATTAAAATCTGTATTAAGTTTCTGCTCATTGGTATTTGTTGTCTTTCTTTTATGTTATGATGCTTTTTACATGGTTATCTCGTTTTGCTCAAACTGATATTGACCCCCCCCACTGGAACTCTTCATTTAGCTTTTGGTTTAGTTAGTACGCACTCAGCTGCTGCTTCTATACGGGCGTTAAAGAAGTTTTCGTATTCGTCATTTGGAGTATGTCTTTCAGGTGTCCCCTGAAGAGTATAAAATTCCAATCTTACAGATACTGTGTATTGATTTCTAATTTCACTATTGGTGAGTGAGGACCAATCATATCGCGAAACTTTAACTGTTTGTTTCTTACATCTGCGTAGAATCGAGTTAATCTTTGCCGAGACGATTCTGTGATCGAAAGATTCTCCTCAAAAGAAGGGTATGTCTCACCAATTCAAAGCACTACTTACCCACTTTTTATTTATGAATATATAATCTGTGCCCAACAGTTACTTGAGTAAGTGTAGGTCCATAGTTTTACTTCCCTTTTTTCTTTTGGTATTTAGTGTTTAAGCATACAAGCTTGTTCTCGAATGATTATATATAAAATATTTCATTATTATTTAATGAATTGAAATTTTTTTGTGGTATGTTGTAACCTGTTATTTAACAGCCAGTAAAGTAGTCAAATGACATTTTCGGCAATTTTTCAAGCCATGAGCCTAGGATGAGAAGCTAAGGGTTAAAATTGACTCAGGATTCTAAGAACTATGGTTTGTTTATTCACAAATGATGTCCAGTTTAAAAAAAAGATTCTCATTATGTTTGAATCCTTCATTGATTTCTTAAATTTTGAGTGCCATAAAGAAGATCTGAAGTGGCCTGAAAAGCTAGAGTGTTCGTCATAACTACGCTCACTGATTAATTAATCAAAGAGTGTAATTGTTCAGATTGTATCTGAAATTGAAAAAAAAAACAAACTAACAACATAAATCGTAAATATATCAGATTTAGACTTTTTTTCTATGATGACAGTAATCTTCACTGTCTCTTAATGAACACAAACGTATCGTCAAGCCAAGAAACGTCACTTTGTCGCTTCAATATATGACTCAAAAGGTTTTAGGTATAGCTACTCAATTTACAAGGTATACGTATTAGATCTAGTGATATATAGAAGTTACGGGATTGTTAAAAGATACGTTAAAACATTCTTACCGTAACAATCAAGAATATAACACTAACAATTTACTTTCAACTATAAATGGAATCTCTTGAACTCATCAGCAAAGGAAATGATTCTAGACTTGTGTATAGCTCTAGATTTGTCCACTTCGAATATGTGCCCTCAGAGCCTTGACGAGTATCTGGTGTTACCTCAAAACCGAGCAATGCATCCAAGCGAAACAACTAATTGGCTATAAAAAAAAAATAATATTCGGAAGACCACCAAAAACAGACTGAAAAAAGTGAAACATTTTTCTTGTTGCTACAAATTTTTACGGAATTTTAATGTTTTAGACACATATAGGAAGGGATTATTTTCCTTGATTATTGTTGCCAATCTTCCATTAGCTGTAGTCACAATTACCTAAATAAAAAAAAATCTCAGAAATACCAAAAATAAACGAATAGATGAATAAAAGGAATTTTTTGAGAATTTTATTTTTAGTCACAACTCCAGTCTACTTAACAATCATAGTGCATAGCCCCACCCCAAATATAAACTAGTCCGGATATTAAACTTAATCCATAAATCACCTCATCTAAAACAATATCTGACAAAGAACTCACAACTATAAAAAGAAGCCTTGTTAGCAATCATTTCCCCAACAAAGCGGTTGACCAGGAAATAAAACTATTTCATACTATCTTCCGAAATAACAGACAATAACAATTCTATAACTGGAATTAAATGCACGAAAATTATAAATTAGATTAACAAGCAAAAATCAAAATTACACACTTAACTCACCAAACACCTGAAATAAATCAAAGTCATCATCTACTACAGAAAATTGAAAACATCAAATCTTATCGTTAAAAGATAATTCAATCTTCCCGAAATCCTAACAAATTTAGCTTATAAATTCGCATCATGAATTTACATCTGCTGAAATAAGTAAAATCTTCACCAATAACAACAAAATAATACATAAAAAAGCAACAACAACAACAAAAACGCCAACAAATCAAGGAAGCCATAAGTATTAAACATTAACAACCAGCCAAAGAAGCGTTTAACATCTGCACTAATGCATGAAACATCTTCATTGATTAACATTAACCAAAATACACATATCAATGATAAACCCTTCAAACAAAATGAATTTCGCCCCCAAACTGAACAATACTAACAAACAAGACGATCAGTTAATATGATCTCTATCAACTAGAGCCTGGTATCAAAATCTAGTATGAACGAGAAAAATGTAAGATATTAAAAGAGGAAGTTTTGTAATCTTTTATCAAATCTATTTACACAATGATTTGCTGCAAAAATAAACACTACACTCACACACACACACATATATATATATATATATATACACACACACACCAGAAAATGTATATATACTTATGAATACAAATACATATCATCATGTCATGCTGCTAGCACGGATTTCCTTAACTCTCTCTCACCATTCATTTCTGCTGTCCATCGTTCCGGCAGGTGTTCTATATTATTCTCTCTCTCTATATATATATATATAAGTGAGAGTAACTGAAGTGCGCGTGGTGTAATGGTTACCTACCTAGGAAATGGACGCTGCAAACCGGGTTCAAATCCTAGATGAAGCTCTAGAACAATCTTATATAAGTCGAACTATATCCCCCTCACGCCAAAAGAAAAAAAAAAACAAAACAAAAATATTCATAAGAGGTGCAGAATTCAACATCTTAGAAAGGCTTGAAGAATAAATTCCCATTAAATCAGTCATTACATAAGATACATGAATTAGAAATCTGAAAAAATATGTCATTTGGATTGACTACATATTGTTTATAGTGTTTATACATGTTGTGTAGATATATATACCTTTTCTTTGCTTATATTGAGATCAGTTTCATGAGATGAATTTTAACGATAATCACCTATGCAAACAAATCACCCCGACAATCGTTGCTGATTTGAAAGGTCACCTCGTGAAAATAGCACTGAAAAAAACAAACAAATAAAACAAAAACACCTTAATATAAAGTATATTAAGACTATATATGTTTATGTGTGTTATATATATATTGCACTTAAACTTTGATATTTAAATATATATACATTGTCATTCACAGACAGACCGAAAAGTTGTGATACAACGAAACAGTGTAGCTAGATACACTAGAAGTTACAAGCTGGCAACGAAACCCGGCTGACTTGTGTAAGTTTAACATTATATATATATATATATATATATATAAAATGTCATATATATTTTCTAAAAATATCATAAAGACATAATATATAAGTTTATTAAATATATATACCTACCTAATGTGTATATTATATGTATACATATCTTTATCACCAATTATTTCTGATTGCGCGCAGTGTCTTCGTAGCAGTACAACTGCACTTTTACTTTTTACTTTCGTTATTGTCTACGTGGTCCCTACATACATTAGTACTGACACAGCTGCATCTTTGAAGAACTCCCTTTTTATTTTATCAGATCGTTAAGATTTTCACATGATGGGTAATCTATCAATAGCACACACACACACACACACACATATATATATATATATATATATATATATATATATATGTGTGTGTGTGTGTGTATGTGTGTGTGTGTATGTGTGTGTATGTTTATACATTTTGTGTAGAAATATATACCTTTTCTTTGCTTATATTGAGATCAGTTTCATGAAATGAATTTTCGCTGTCGAGGTACGTGAACTGGTTTTCTAATTCCAGAGGCTTACTACTGAAGGTGGAGAGAGGTTCTAATTTAAATCTCTTGAACTATTTTATTTGCATTCACGTAGATTCCAATGCTTCATGCTGGTTACTCCGAGCTACGTATTTGGGATTCGGCTTGGTATGGTGTATACATATGTATATGTTTGTATAAAAATATACACATACGTACACACACACGCATATATATATATATATATATATATATATATATATATATATATATATATATGCATGTGCATATGTATACATATACATACATATATGGAAAATCACCTGATCTCCATACTAAAATTGTTTATATTTTTACTCAAAAATAGGCTCGAGAAACTAATTTTTGAGTCTACATTTTTGCAATTTTTGACCAATCAGAGCTTATGACTTAATTTTAAAATTTATTTGAGATATGCCGATGACAATATTTGACTTGCTAAAAAGGTTTTAAGGATCATAAACCAAAATAAGTTAAGAAATCTTTTCCTTCTTGAGTGGTTTTTTAAAAAAGTGCATTTTTAACATATTAGAATATAGCTAAATCGTCAACTTTTTAAAAAAAATCTAATTTCGAGCCTCTATCTCAATCTTATAAGTAAGCAATGATATAAATACATTTCCCATAGATTTATGAATCAATTCTGTCAATCTACTAAAAACTTTCGACTTTATTTCTTTAGAGTTAAAATCTAACATTCTGTTCCTTCAAGTATGCATTTAAATTCATCACTGCTTCATTATTTTAAATTGAACTGCTTATTTACATAGACATACTCACTCATACACATATAAACATGCACACATATAGAAACACATATCAAAGTGTATTAATACATATATAAATCGGTAAATTCATATATATATATATATATTCACTTGCATGCATATATACACATACACATTGCGTTAATACCTTTGGGAAATTTATGAATCCACCAATTCTTTCTCTAGCTATAAGTAAATAGTAGGGTAACCTCTGTATGACAACCAGTCTAGTAGAAGGAAAACTCTGAATTCAAACCTGTTAAACTCCACTTAACAATTGATCTTGTGTCATTCCTGCTCGTGCGAAGGGGTAGATAAATATATACATACATAACCATACTTGTATACATACATACATACATACATACATAACTGCTTATTCTTTACAGAAGAAAGCCATTTTTTCGATTCGCAAAGTGTACCCGTGGCAGCTCGTGAGACTCCTCAGGCCAAGTATATCCTTGCAAGCTTTGTTGCATGTGTAACATAAATCTGCTGTCTCTTTCGTTGACACTGCCTTCGTGCAACCTCATATGACGCGTCAAACCTATTGTAGATCCAACATACCTTGTCACAGAATTGACACGAATTACCGCTAGTTACCGTTGAAGGACTTTTGTAAAGTGAGCCTTCAATAATTTGTTGTCATGCGATCTTATGAAAAGCAAGCCCAGTTTTAGACAAATAGACCCTACAAAAGATGTTACAAACATGCTCAAGCTGTAACTTATCAGAGACCAAGATCGAGTTTTTGTTTCCGAAGTGATCGTTTTCGACTGCGGTATTGGCTCGTTTGAGAACAATAGCGTCTGATGTTAGAGAATGCCTCTAGATATTTAAGACAAACTTGGAATCTTTCCAAGGTTTTGATGTGACGGCGTTATGTAGTTTAAGTTTCAGAAGAATATAAAAGGACACGTTTCATTGGCGCTAAGCTTAGTTTTGGTAATAATATATCTGTTAGACCACGCATGGCTTTCGAGTTTTCCAAAGGCTTTGCTGACTTTTTCGATCTTAAAGTTTATTTCAGAGTCACGGAATGTATATCGAGAAGGAGTACTGAAGGCTGGCCAAGAGGTGGAGTGAACATAACCTTCGTCTTATTCAGATTGATGGTAAGCCCCAAAGTCATGGATGCTCTGAAGAAGAGACTCATTACAAGTAGTATATCTTCTGCACAGTGAACAGCGAAATCTGCATCGTCAGCGTAGAGCAAATCCTTAACGAGGATCTGGAAAGTTTTTGGCTTTGTGTTAAATCGTCTGAGATCGAAAACTTTACCTGCGGTTTTTAATCGAATTTAGAAGCCGATGCCACGGTCTTAAAAAGCGTTCAAGGGAGTTACAGTAAGGTAATATGGCGAACAGAGTAGAGACAGAACTGTCGTCTTTTTTTTTTAACCCCGTTATCAATGCAAATAAGGCCTGAAAGTAAGCCGTTAAAGTTGACGAGATTTAATTTCTAATGGGATTGAATGAAGATATTTACGAATTGAGATTGTATCGAAAGTTTTTGCTTAATCAACAAAGTTGATGAGAAGAAAAAATCCATTGATCCAATCTAAAGCCACGTTAATTTTCCGCGATAACAGAGGAACATATACATTTTATTTACCTATTGAGCAATATATATATATGGGAATACCATCAAGACTTGGAGCCTTCCTAGTATTTATTCCTTTAATTAGTTTTGGACTACAAAAACAATGGGGTGATCGATCATCTCATGGGTAATATTCTTTTCGGGTAAATTATTGATGACAGATTTATCTGTAATTAATAAATTGTGAAAGAGATCAATGAAGTTCTCAATGCAGCATTTTATGAGAGAGAGAGAGAGAGAGAGAGAGAGAGAGAGAGAGAGAGAGAGAGGATCCGTCCTTTAACTTGAGCGGTATCACAAATAAGGATTGGGGAATAAAGACTTGTTTGATCAGGTAGTTGTCATGCGATCATGTTAAACAGAGACTCAACGCTAAGAAGGAGGATTTGTCAGCGTTTGGAATCGAGGTTATAGCTGACCTAAGATCCTGATAGAAAGCCATAATAGATTCCTCGTTGCTGTCAAGAATAGGAGCATAAACAGAAAGGATTGTTATGAAGTGGTTGTACTGTAAAGGGACTCAAAGGTGCATGATTTTCTCACAAAGTGCATGATTTTCTCATAAAATGAACAAATCAATTTGAACAACCCAATGGGTTGTTCAAATTGATTTGTTCATTTTATCCGAAAGGCAAAACCAACCTTCTTCTGTCTTATTTCCTTTAGTTTAACCTTTTGATAAAAAGGCATAATCCGTGTCTACATCTGTCAATTGAAAAACGTTTTAAAACGATTTGCTTGTTCTCACACCAAGATATGATTGTTTGTTTGTTTGAGTGTGTGTCTCATGGCACAATGAAGAAAAAAGACAATAACCAGGAGATACATTTTTCTAGCATAGATATAATTTTAGAAAACTGAACATAAGTCGTCTAACACAACAATTTCTAATTCATTAGTAACAAAAGCGTTGATCGGGATTCCTAATTTGTCAGAGAGAGGTTTGTTGTGCGTGTTAGTGGATAGATTGATAGGTCTGTTGGTAACAGGAATAGTGGAAGTGTTTTTGTTAAGTTTATTTGATGAATGTATGCTGAGAGATTTTTGTAGGAAAAAAAATTTCCCACCGCACTTCCATACTTTTGGGGGCACCTCTGGTGGTGTAATGGTTAGCAAGCTAGACTAGCAAACCTACACGAGTGAGTTCGAGTCACATTGGGTACTCCATTCATATGGCCTTATGCCATGTGTAAACAAAAAAGCTTAATAAATTTTATTTGACCTTGTGTCCAGTCCAATCCGGTGGGAGGCAGATACAAATATACACTTCCATACTCCTGGATGATTTTTTATTCTTTTATTTAGATATTCCATTCCTGCTGATAAAGTCTTTGAAGAAATTTGATGCGCTTGATGGTGGCTGTAGTCCACCTCCCCACTGTCTACTGAGCTATGGTTCAGATGTTCCAAAATGTACCACAGTCTCAGCCAATTACCTCTGCCAACCACTACTCTGATATATATCTATCTCTCCCTTTCTTTCTTTTCTGTCTCGCCTTTTTATGACCCCTCCCTCTTCTTATTTTTATTTTTGATTATTTATTTCCTCCCATGTTGAACTTGAGAAAAATCTCTTCATTCAGATGAAGTCTTTCTGAAATAAAGACGAAATATCATTTTTGAATCCATTGTCAGTGTTTCAGTTTATCCACTTTTCCACTTATTTATTTATTTTTTTTTTCATCTTGTCGGATTTACCAAATCTAATCATTTCTCCATTAAAATATATGACTGAAAATATGAAATCTTGTTAAGAAAGATAACTTATTCATGTATCTTTCTTTTATCTCATAGTACTGACATGATGGAGTATATAAGAGAACGTTATCACTTTAAACATCTTGGTTTTCTTATATATAAGAAAATTCGATAAAGGAAAAACGAGGCATATGTATAAATTATCTTATATAAGTTCAAGAAAAAAAAAGTTCTATACATCAGTGATAGAGCATATAAAGATCTAAGTTAGGGTAGCGTAGACACTATCAGTGGTATTTGGAGATTGTCAAGATGATGGTCTTATGATCGTGTAAGTGAAAAACTGCTAGTCACCAAGCGCTATGGACTTTGTGTCTACTCTATCTTAATTTTATTTATAACTGATCAAAAATATCTGTGTGTTGCTGCGTGGCCTTCACCGCCGAAGTAAAACAAAGGTGGTGATCGTTTTGTGGAGGTTAGAGAACAGAAAACACACACACACACACACACCTATCTATCAATCTATCTATCTATCTCCGCCTTGTTGGCTAGGGTTGTAGAATACGCCGACTGCACTACTGCAGAGGAGTAAGAAAACAAGTGTCCTTGGAATGACACTAAACTGCATCTGATGGTGAGGCTCTTGTTCTGGAGCTTTGGTGAATGTAGCGTACCTCTTCATTTTCATTGAACCCTTATTCACTCTAACACCCAGTGTTCCATCTATCGGTCAAATAGAGCTATTCATTTACTATAATAGAAAAAAGTAATATTTGAAACTATTTAACTGTGTGCAAACAAATGAGCTCTGGTTTGTTTAAATACATTACCTTCGAAATATTAGGTTACAAATATGAATTCCACTTAACCAACGCACACACAAATATTCATTAATACATTTACATACACACATTTACACATACACACGCACATTATATATATATATACATATATATATATATATATACACACATTTACACACGCACACACATATATATATATATATATATACATTTACACACACAATATATATATACGCACACACACACACACACACACACATAAACATAAATACATACATTCACACGCACACACACACACACACATATATATATGTATATATACACACACACATATATATATTCACACACACCTGCCTTGTCGGCTAGGTCTGTAGAATACACCGACTGCATCTCTACAGAGGGATAAGATCCCACAACGAGTGCTCTAGATATAACACTCAACTACATGATGGTGAGGCTTCAATCCCGAAGCTTTTAGGAATATAGAGTACCTCTTCATTGCCATTGATCCCAGGTTCACTCTGCTACTGAGAGTAGAACCTATTAGTGTTCTATCTATGGGCCAAATAGAAATGTATGACCATTTAAACTGTGTGCAAACAAATGACTGATGTTTAATTGAATTGTCAGAAATAGAACTGTTTGACCATTAAGTGTGTGTGTAAACAAATGACTGTCTAATTGAATTGCTAATGATACATAGCAATATTTGGAACCATTTAACTGTGGGCAAACAAATAACACATGTTGAATAGAATTATTAGTGCTAAATAGCAATACTTGAAACTCTTTAACTGTGGGCCTATATTGAATTATTGGTATTACATAGCTATACTTGTAACCAT
Source organism: Sepioteuthis lessoniana (assembly GCA_963585895.1). Classification (NCBI taxonomy): domain Eukaryota; kingdom Metazoa; phylum Mollusca; class Cephalopoda; order Myopsida; family Loliginidae; genus Sepioteuthis; species Sepioteuthis lessoniana. The sequence goes on from OY757919.1 coordinate 60,527,528, forward strand.
TTGACAGTGTGCAAATTAAATAATAGAGTTGATTATAATCCTATTTACCAACCCCTCCGCTCTGGCAGGATATGACACAAGGTCAATTTTTAAGCGGAGTTTAACAGGTTTGAATTCAGAGTTTTCCTTCTCCTAGACTAGTTGCCTTACCAAGGCTGAAGAACCCAGTCTGTCATACTACTTACCCATAGCTGGAGCGAGAATTCATACCTTTCCCAAGGGTATTAGTGCTATGTGAAATGCTATCATTCTCGTCCAGGATTTGAACTCGAGTCGCCGTGTCCATTTCCTACGACGATAACCATTACACCACGGGCACCTCCAAAGAGTTGATTATAATAAGTGTTAAATAGCAATATTTGTAACCATTTTACGATCAGCAAACAAATGATTAATGTTGAATAGAATTATTAGAGTTAGCAATAACTAAAACCCTTTAACTGTGCATAATTGTAAATAGAATTATTCGTGATAGAGCGAAATACTTGAAACCATTTTACTGTGTGCCAAAAAAAAAAAAAAAAAAAAAAAAATTAGCCCAGGTTCACTTTAAAATTTTATGAACAAAATGTGCTCAGAAATCATATATTTAATACATGTGTATATAGAGGATTTGGCATTAAATAAACTACAATCGTTGATATACCATAAAACCAAATACATACATATTTATATGTATATATGTTGATACACAGATTATGGGGGAATGAAGTGTGATAGTAAAACCTGCAATTTTATGGGGTGCAGTAACTCTGAAAGCATATATCAGTAGAACGACAGTAGGGCAAAAGGATATTGTGGTTTTGCGGAAGAACGCGGGGACGTCAGCCGCTGAAGTTAGTAGAATACCATACTAACAAGGAAACGTATATCCTGTGGTGTTGGTGATGCAGGTTATCTTGCCACGGCTTGTCATTGGTGTATAATCACAATTACTGAGAGTTGTATTCGTGTTGTGCAAGAGTTTGGCACTTTAATCCCTTCATGAAAAAATATTTCTTTTCCCCCCTTTTATGAGAATCAAGTGAAGGCAATCATATGGGAAGTTAAAGCCATCATCATATATATATATATATATATATATATATATATATATTCACAAAATCAAAAGAAACAAATTTATGAATTGTTTTACTAAAATTCTTATTTCCGTTTAATTAAGAATTACTTAATAGTTTTATATACATTTCTTCAAGCTGAAGATGTGAAATAATTACATAGGGTTGTGTCTTATGATTAACAATTCCGAAAAAAATATGTTCAAATCTGCAGATCATTTGAATTAGAATTGTTTATCTGCAAAAATCTGTATTGTTAAAATCCGACAAAATTCCGTGAAAATCTTCACCGAACAAAATTAACTTCATACCAAAAATTCTTGGATTATTCAGAACGACATATCCAGTAGTTTTGCGTTGCTTCTCCTCGATGGAAAAAATACTCAGCAGCTCACCTTTATCAAAAATTGTTTTTATAAACAGCTGTGATCTATATCTTGATTTGAATTGTGTGATCCAAACATTTACTGCCATTATAAACAGATGTGATATATACCTTGATTTAAATTGTGTGATCCAAATATTTACTGCCATTATAAACAGATGTGATCTATATCTTGATTTAAATTGTGTGATCCAAATATTTACTGCCATTATAAACAGTTGTGATCCAAATGTTGAACTTTTACCCGGCGTAGACAGTTTGTTTAATATTGATTTAGTTTGATTAATTCTAACGGCATATCAACCCGTTTAGGGTTATTTTATACCTAGAGATTAGAGAATTGCGTTCATTGTAGATTCATATTTACATTTTTTGTGTTTTTATTAAGTGTTTTTTTGCACAGTTATATCAAGTATTTTCATGGAATACAAATAATTTCCCGTCCCGTTGTATGATATCAAGTATTCCTATCAGATAATAATTTGCATATAAATATACGGCATGTCAAACCATCTAGGATTATTTTATGCCTAGAGTTTAGGGATTTGCGTTTGTTAGTTTATATTTACCTTTTTATGCATAGGGTTATATGATATCAAGTCTTCCTATCTAATACGAATAATTTGCAAACTGATCTATTCCCCCTCCATTAACGTGACCATAACAGGAACAACTGCTCAGAGGCAGACCTGGGAGTTATGTCAACATAGAAGTAATCCCACACTCCAGAATTGGAGTCTACCACCGTATGCAGTTAAGTGTAATACATAGGACACCAATTCTGGAGGGAGGTCTTACCTCCATAGAGGATACAGTTAGAGTATTCTAAACCTCGCCGATCAGGGTATCGAATTTATTTATATCAGTGTCAATGTTTTATAACAATAAAAAGTTTCTATAAACTTATTCTATGTGACTCCTACATTAAGTAAATTTGGTCACCTCTGGTCTACGTGACTAACTTTATTTTTGAATTCAATTCACCATGCTGAAAAGAGAGCACTTTCCGCCATTTTGAATTGTATTCTTCACTCTGCATTTGATGTTTTTGTTAGACACTACAAAAAAGTTTAAGGCTTTGCAGATAGGAAATTAAATGGTGCAGGTTTTCTGCACTATGGTTGCTTTCTGAGAAAATAGGATTTCCAACTCAGAAAACAGTCAGTATCTCTAGTTAAAAATATTCAAAGGAAAAACCGTTAAAATTACCCTCAAGTTGTAGGAAGTTGGGAATGTTGAAGGTTTGTTTTTTTTAAATATATCAGAAAATAGATATAATAAATTAAAAAAAGGAAACGCTATTTTGGGTGGTTGAAATCACTGAAAATACTAATGTTCTGTGTGTCCCTTGGCTTTTAACATTACTGTTCCACTTTGAAGCGGAGCAGGCAAATTTTGAAATGGCTTTTACTTGAACTATTTTGTGTGTGTGTTCATAAAATTTTTTCTTTTAAGTAAAGATAAAAAAAGCAAAACGTAAACGCACGCATACACATGTAATAGAAATTCCCTGTTAAGAATGGAAGATCGAAAGGAAAAAAAGAAAGTACGAAAAAAAATCAATTGTATAGTAAAGATCATGAAAGAAAAGGCTGGTTTATAGTAGTTGGTTTATTTTTTCGTTGCTACAAACACAACTTATTGTTACCTTGTGGGCAATGGTTAACTCTCTTGGAGACAGAGTGACATTTTCATTATCTTCTGTAGCTCAGTGGAAAGCATTTTACTATTGGCTGCTGGTTGACCAATACAACGTTTATGTTAAAGAAGGTCCTATTGTGGGGTAGAATTTTGTAAAAGTTGTTTTGCAAAATGTAATTAAAAGTTAGTGTTAAACCTCAAGAACTCAGTTTTATTTGAGTTTATGAAGAAGCTAATCGGGATTCGGCTCGGGCAGGTATTTTTGTGAGGAGCGCTCGATCATCTGCGTAGTCTGCATCAATGATAATTTTTGCAGAATATCGTCTGCTTCTTGTCTTTTTTTTTTTTAATGTGAAACCATTTTCTTTTATTATATCAATGACTCTAGCGAGAGCGAACTATTGCTTTCTTGTGTTTATAGAGCATCAATATAGCAGTAACGGTTTCTTTGAGGAGATCACCATCATTATCATCAAGTCACGCCAGCAGCATGGGTTTCCCCGACTCCCTCTCTCGCAATCCGTCCCTATCATCCATCGCTATTAGCAGGTCCTCCGAACTATATCCAATATAAGTCCTTGCTGGTCGGCCATGTTAGTACTACTGTATGGTTGCACCACTTGAACTCGAAAGAAACGCCCTGAAAAAAAGCATGGTAGGAACAACACCAGAATGCTGCATGCTATTTTGGACAAGACCTGGAAGTAGCAACTTACAAAACAGTAGCTGTACAGCCGCTTGTCTCCCATCACAAAAAACGATTTTTTGTTTCTTTGTTTAATGTCTATCATCGTTTGTGAGTTATTTAAAGCTAAATCCATTCTTGTCGAAGAAGAGTAGTGATACTATTTAACCTATAGCAGAAGGGATAAAGGATTTCATAGCTTTCTCAAGAGTATTAGTCTAAAAGGGAATATAATAGAGCGACTGGAGTTTGAACTCGCTTACGAAGATGTCGCTGTCCAACACGTTAGCCACGACACTACAAGGATTCCCTCCACCGAGTAAAACAAAAAAAATTCTGGGCAATGTTGGAGAAAGAAGAACGAACTCATAAGCGACCTTCTCCCGTGGACTACTACACACTGACCCATCAGTGTTGATCAACAAAAAAAACTTTACTTTCGTCGGCTCTGTGGGGACACAGGATGCCGTTCAGAGGTCTTTCCAAGAACGATAACTGATAGGAACCGATAGAGTGAGGCAAACTGACAGTCAAAGGAACCAGTGCTATCGGTACAATTTTTGAAGAAAAAAAACCCAATGATTTTGAATATTCCCTCAAATCAAGGCACACATTCAAACGGTTGTTGTGTTTTTGTTTTTTTATCAGTTTTGAGCAAAGGAAACGAATGATTTTAAGTGACATTTACTGGTTTGGTTGTCAGTGGGTGCTTCATATTTTTGGCCTTGTGCCACAACTAAGCAAAGCTTTGTAAATAACTTCACTGGCATACACTAAGAGAAATCACGCAGCTTTGATATCAATTGTCTGTCGACGACCTTTATTAATTGCGCAGCGAACTTTTGTCAAGATTTTCGTCATTTGATCTTGAAGGTCGGGACAATTGGTAATTGGTCTTCGCGTGACATTTTATCACATTTAAGATTCAAATATTACTAGTGCTTTTACCAAGAACTTCTTCGATCTCGAAGCATTCGAAAAGTTTCAGCTGCAGTTTTTACTCAAAAGAAAAAAAAAACAAAACGTGACACCTCCACTCACAGTACCTTTTTTTTCTATCAACCATCGCAAAAAAAAAAAAAATCAATCACCAAACGTGTTAATAAACATCAATAGAAAATATCACAAGAAACAAATCAGTCAATGGTATACAGCAAGCACTGTAAGCAATCTGAAAGCTGAATGATAGACTAATTAAAGCTTAGTAAATAACAACGATGAGTGTGTTCAGTAGTTACATAGGTGACCTATTAGTAACGGCAGGTACCGTAAGCAACCCAAGACCTAAGTATCAGACTAAAAAAAAAATTCTACCCAGTCGGCGGGGCTTAGAACCCTGCAGAGGAGTAGCAAAAAAGGTGCCTATGTATAACACTAAACGTCATCTGATGGTAAGGTTCCAGTTTTTAGGCATTAGAGCGTTCGCCAATAAGCCGGGAGACCGGGGTTCAATCCCATGTCAAGTGATACCAAAGACTCAAAAAATGGTACTTGATGCCTCCTTGCTTAACACTCAGCATTATAAGGTATGGATCAAGGGTAAAGTGGGTCAATCCTGGGAAAGGAGTAGCGCCCTCCCCTATACCTTGTAGTAGCTATCAAAAAGGGAGCCTTCGGGTCACCCTCGACTACGGTCACCAAATTTACTTACTAGCAGGTCCACTCTAAATCGAAGTGGTAGTATCTGTTAGGATCCCATCTATGGGTCAAATAGTTATGTTTTATGTTTCGTTGTGTGTAAAAATATACACAAAAGCTGTAACTATGAAGATACAACAAACGGGTTTCTCTAACCTCAAGGGATAAAATAACCCTATTCGAATTGACATGTCAATCAATCAATTAACAAAACTTAATAAATGACAAAATCTTCACCCCAACCCTGTACTTTTTTAAAAATCAGTTATGGCAAAAAAAAAATCTTTAAGATTTGTAAACACCAAGAAAAAAGCTTCTAAACAAATTAGTCAATCCAGAACCAGGTTACGTAATAGACAAACTCAAAACAGTGTCAACTCGTGATCAAGCGGAGAAATATGCAACTACCTCCAGTTCGTGCGTTAAATACGAATTTTTTTTTTTTCCGTTTTTATCCTATCGCCCACCTTCATTTGCTCATTGCACGTATATGATGATTACATCTACAGTAATTTGTTGATGATTGTTTTCTTACCCTTTCACCGCTCATAACAAAAATATCTGCAGGTGTTCTTTTTTAGGTTCTTTAAAATAATTGGGTAGTTCACCTTATTTTGTCATGTCATAGTCTCTAATATACTTAAAGTGGAGAACCGAAGTGATATGATCAAAATTAAATGTTTCATCTAACACTTTTCATCGGCTATAAAGATTAAACTTGTGATAGTGACAGTGTCGCCAAACCAAATGCGCCAGTTGCAGACAATTTTTTAGCAAACCGAATGCTCGACTTAGGATCAAGTCACACTTAAAGCACCAGTTCCAGTTACATCACCAAAGTTAAGCATCAATGATCCTGTTCAGTCCTTAAAGAAGTGACAGATTAATATTAGCAGGTACAGTAAGCAACCACGGGCCTGAGTGCCAGACTGAAGCTTAACAACTTATCAGAGGGGCTAGATTTTCGCTGATTGTATCCTCTTCAGAGGGGTAAGACCCCCCCCCCCGCAACAGAACTGAATATGATGGTGAGGCTTCAGTTCTGAAGGGAGTCACGTGGCAAGGTGGCTAACATGTTGAATAGCGACATGGTAGTAAGCGAGTTCGAACTCCATTCGCGCTATTACGTTCACTTTTAGACTAATAAATAAAAAATAAAGTCGGCGACTTTAGTCGGGGGTGACCCGAAGGCTCCTTTTCAATAGCTACTACACTGAGGTGTAGGGAAGGGCGCTATTCCTTTCCCTGGATTGCTCCACTTTACCCTTGATCCATACCTTATAATACTGAGTGTTAAGCAAGGCGGCATCAAGTACCATTTTTTGAGTCTTTGGTATGACTCGACCTGGGATTGAATCCTGGTCTTCCGGGACATTGGCGAAACTCTTACGAAAACAATCGTTTTTTTTATAGAACTACTAAACAACCCACGAAAGTTGATATGACATTAAACAAAGAAACCATACCAAAAATCCTTGGCAACGCTAGAAATTCTGCCAGACGTCAGCTTCAATAATCAGAGCAGATTCTCCAGTACAGAAATATTCTAGTTGCTCTCTGCATATGATTTGAAATGTAAGTCGATCGTAGATTTCATAAAATTTACATAATCACTTAAATTCAACTGAAATTTCTTTTTACGATCGATGTTAGAGAAATTAGCGCCATCAAATTTCTCTTCCAATATCTTAAGTCATATATTGTGATACGAGGGATACATTCATGCAAATTTTCATTTATAGATTCATTAGATCAACATGACGAATTACGGGCTGCAGAGCGGTTATCGTCAAGGGAAATGGAATCGGTAAACCGGTTCTAAATACAGTCTAAAGCTGTTTTCACTACACTTTGTACTTATACCCTTAAGGAAAGGCATGAAACTATATTTCCTTCTAGCTATGAGTAAATGATAAGGCAAAGTGGACCTTCTAGATTTTGGAGGTTAACTGGATTGAAAGAAGGTGAAACGCTTAAACTAAAACTCCCACCTAAGAAAGCGGATAACTCGAAACCTTAAGGAAGGCCTGAGCCCGGCAGTGGGTTAAGGAAAAGGGCTGATAGGATGACGATTAGATATCAACATTCATACATTTTCGGAGAGTTAGATAACTGCGTGTTTCCCTCAGGTACTTGTAAAAATCAAGATTTCAAATGCTGATTTTACAAAGCAGACATGTCCTCTCCATTTGAAAGCCTGGTGCAATATAATCTCTTTATGTAACATACCCATAATATACGGATGTGTGAAATAGACATAAGGAATCCGAAATACACGCGAAACACTTTACGATTTCTTAGTTCAGGTACGAAACTTTTTATTACCTTTGAGTTAAAGGTTTTTCGACATGATGAGAGAGAGACACACAATCTTTCTATGTTGACTGCTTTTACATCGTCAGCTCTCAACCCAACCAACGCGCGGCGCCCGTAGCGCACAAATTCGTCTGGCCTCGCCCAGCTCTGAATCTCGACTCTCTCGTTCAGAGGCAGGAACTCAACTCACTTCTTTTTCTCAAATCCCCATAATCCTCAGCCCACGCTTCCGGTGCATGACGCCAATTACACCCCCTTTTCACATTTCCTATCTGGGGTTTTATTTTGACATCTGTGAATGACGCATCCTCCCCGCGCGCGCGTGAACACCTGCGCCCATTTTTGCACCTAACCCATGCACTGAGCCGAAAGGTTCTCATCCTAACTAAACCGAAAGGCAAGATATATAAAACGAGATCCCTCCACAATTATATTACATTCACACTGATTTGATCTTTTGACACAATAAATTAGACTAAGTAATTATTAGTAATTAAGTAGAAAATAGAAAAGACCTATAAAAATATTGAGATTCAATGATTTATTTTCACAAATATCTTTACTTCTGTTATCGTAATTCTAATATTTCAGGTCTTTCTCGTGGAAAGGAAAATACTAAAGTAAAGATATTCATTTATCATAATTCTTCAACTGTCTTGTCAGCCTGTCACTATATAACTCAAAGATAGCTAGGGTTAAAACCACCAATTCTTTTTGTGGTTTCTAAAGGGATTTTGGAGGAGGATTTGTGCATATCTCAAGAACATATATCTATACTTATTTTCCACCGCCCAGGCTATGGATAAATAGTAGGGCAGACTAGGTTCTTTCATCTTGTTATGGCAACTGGTCTAAAAAGAAAAAAACACTCTGAATATTTCGTTTCTTGAATTTGGAAATTTAATTTCTGTAAGATTAGTTTGATCTTGCAGCAACATAGCCTTCGGTTGAATGTTGTCTCTTGTTACAGAGCCACACTTTCTCCTATGAGAAACAAATATTTACGATGAAACCTTTAACATAGTCTACTAAGTACACATACTAATTCTAAAGGCAAAAATAGTCTATTCAAAATAACATAAGAAAAAAATACTCGTCGATACAACAAATATACTATATAGCAAACTCCTCAAACATATTTAGGATACAAGAAACAATACTTATTTGAAAACAAACAAACTACAATAATTAAATTAAAAAAAGGTTATATTTCTACCAATGTTTGCGACGTCATGAACACGTGACTCTAGATAATTATTTTAGAAAGGGGGAATATTTCTTCCTAAAATATTATCATTTGATTAAACATTACTTGTTCGGTTTATAGGTAGTTCTTTAAATTAATAAATCTGTTAAATGTTACTCTACTTTGTTCAATATTTCATAAGATAATAACTTCATAAAAAATATAAATGTAAATGTCTTTTCTCTGGAGCGTAATCATCTTTTATGATAATTACTGTTTGTAATTTTCTGGTGTAAATTGTTAAATGACAGTAAAGATTGTAAAGTAGATACTGTTTTGAAAAATTAATTAAGTAATTTATGAATTAAGGATTTTGAGTTCTGTGCATTAGACATATCAGTGATCTAAGTCTTGGCCATCTTCTGCCGAAGACACGTACTTCAGTTGGTGTAATATAGATATAAGATTTGGAATATGATTCGACGGTATGAAAAAATACATTAAAGAAAATTAAACTCATATTTCATTGTAAGGACAATTTCTTCCAGTTGTCTAATGAAAGTATAGGCGCGAAAAGGACAGTTACCAAGAACTATTAACTGGCAACACTATCCTAACTTGAATGTATGTGTGTGTGTGTGTGTGTGTGTGTGTGTGTGTGTGTGTAGTTGGGCAGCAGTATTTCATTTAAGCATGTTTGATTAAATAATAAGGACACATTTTGTCTATATAATTTTATTAAGATCCTTTCAAGATTCCTGATAAATGTCTTGATTTCCGGTTGGAATTGGTAGATGAATTTACCAAGATCATTTATCACAATAATTTTAAAGAAAAATTTAATGAGAAAATTATATAATTAAAAGGTCGGAACAGAATTTCAATAAAAATTGTCCGAGTAAAAAGTAACTTTTGTTAATACTGTCAAGAACTAAGTATATATATATATATATATATATATATATATATATATATATATATATATATATAGATAGATAGATAGATAGACAGATAGATATTTGTGAGTGTGTGGCAAAGCAATTTCAATATGATGTGAGTAAAGAAGACAGTATCATCCTGTTGAAAGAAATTACATATGAAGGTGAGTTACAAAATTCAATGTAAGCAAATAATGTTTAATATTCTCACTCAATAGTCAGATATTAAATGAGAATAATTGAGTTAATCGAATATCAAAGCTTGTTATGTACGTTCATCATGAGAAAACCAAAACTACAGAAATTATTTGTGGCAATTTATAGGAATTAAACTGACGTTGATCATTTCTATTAGGCTAAAAATATACTGTATATACTTGTATCATGAACTACCTTTAATTTTTAACTAGAAAAGATGTGCTTTTATCATATACCGCGTTGAATGAATGACTCTACATTTCGTTGTATACAAAAATATATCTCGTGTAATGAACGACACCAAGATTTTGAGGTGAAAAATACGAGTATATACAGTGGCAAGAATGTTGCGAGCAATATTGAACAAGTCCTGGCGGCAACACCCCACAAGGCACCAACTATACGGCCACCTGCCTCCCATCACGAAAACAATCCAAGTTAGATGAACCAGACATGCAGGACACTGCTGGAGAAGCAGGGACGAACTCAAAAGTGATGTACTCCTATGGACCCCCACATATGGCCGTGCAAAAGCAGGACGACCAGCTCGAACATACATTCAGCAGCTATGCGAGTATACGGGATGTAGCCCTGAAGACATACCAGAGGCGATAAACGATAGGGAGAAGTGGCGAGAGAGGCACGACATGATGATGATGATATACAGTGGATACAACGGTAACCTATATTTTTAATGGTGAGAATGTATTGGTGATTAAATTACTAGTTTGTAGGCTTTAAAACCTTTGTTACTACTGAGTATCTTGCGGTAAAATGTTGATAGGTTAAAATAAAGATTTTATAAATTCAAATTAAGTCGAACTCATTTTTTATGAAAAAATAATTTCTAACAGCACTGTGTTCCTCAAAAGAAAACCAAAACGACATATATATATAGTCATCCACAGACAGACGGTTTCGTTCTATCACAACTCTTCAGAGTGGCTATACACGCAGGACGCTCGGAGCCGGGATCGAAACCTGTCCAACTTTACGCTAGGCTGTGATTCAGACCACTCATCCACCAAGCGGACCACGTTGGCTAAGGGAATTTTAAGGTATTTTTATTTTTAGAAACAGCAGCATTTGTTTACATCTTTTTTTTTATACCCTATCGGCTACCAGAGAGTTCAATTCTTTCGAAGAGTTTTGCATTACGCTAGCGGCGGCCGGCAATTCCTTCATCAGAGAGCTCAACCTCCATGGGGGAGCATATATTTTCACCCACAGACAGACTGTTTCGTTCTATCAGAACTCTTCAGTGTGGCTAGACACGCAGGACGCTCGGAGCCGGGATATATATATATATATATATATATATATATGTATGTATGGGTATATATATATATATATATATATATATATATATATATATATATATATATAAATGGAGCTGTTCACATTGAAATAACTACCGCCATATAAAGTGGACACCGCACCCCGATTTCAAATACTGAACTAGACTGTTTGTATTTTACATAGGGCTAATGCACGTGGGAAAGGTTATATACACACTATGATGATACCTCTTCCATCATCATCATCATCATCAAATTGCGCTGGTAGCACGGATATCCCTGACCCTCTCTCGCCACTCCTCCCTATCGTTCATCGCCCTAGGTAGGTCTTCAGGACAACACCCCGTATCCTCACATAGCTGCTGAATGTATGTTCGTGCTGGTCGTCCTGCTTTTGCACGGCCATGTGTGGGGGTCCATTAGAGTACATCTCTTATGAGTTCGTCCCTGCTTCTCCAGCAGTGTCCTGCATGTCTGGTTCGTCTAACTTGAATAGTTTTCGTGATAGGGGGCAGGTGGCCGTACAGTTGGTGTCTTGTGGGGTGTTGCCGCTAGGACTTGTTTAAGATTGCACGTAGCATTCTTGTGTAATTGCCGTCTAGCTTCTTCTCCAGCCGTTTTGTTAGCGTCCATGTAGTGTAGCCATATAGCAGTATCGATGTAACCGCTGCCTGGAAGAAACTGCGTTTCATTTTATCGGTTAGGTCTGATTTCCATATAATCGATAGCCTATTGATAGCTGTCCATGCTTTCGTTAACCTCGTTTCGATGTCCTTTTCGGTTGATTCGACGCTGCTTCCTAGGTAAGGGAATTTGTCTACTAGTTTAAGAGGGGTTCCTTCTAGAGTGGAGATGTTCCCCGTTTGATTATAGCACATATATTCCGTTTTGTGTGCATTAACATAGAGGCCTATGCTTGCTGCTGCTCGTTCCAAACTATGCAGTAGTGTTTCGGCTTGGCCAGGTTTATTTGCCAGTATCGCTATGTCATCGGCGTAGTCGGCGTCGGTAATTGTTGTTGCGGGGTACCTTCTGCTTCTTTTCTTCGTCAGTTCGAAGCCATTCTCTTTGATTTTGTCAATCGATGTTCTACGTACGTAGTCTAGACAAATGATAAAGAGGTACGGAGCCAGCGTGTCCCCTTGTAGTACTCCTGCTACAATGTCGAAGTATTCTGTGTCTCCATCTGGTGATCGTACTTTTACTTTAGTGTTTCTATAGAGAATCTTTATTGCCGCTACGGTTTCTTTAGGTATGCCGTACGCTAGTAGGATTTGTTCCATCTTTCCTCTGTGAATAGAATCGAAAGCCTTGGTAAAGTCAACAAATATTAATGTCGCTTGTAGGTTTTTTGCCTGTACACCTTCAAGGATTCTACGGATGGTTAATATTTGTGAGGTCGTGGATCTATTTCTTCGGAAGCCATTTTGTTTTTTCTAAGTATGTTGTCGATTTTGGGTTCTATGCGGTTTCGTAGTAGGGCATTGTAGATTTTGGCTGCTATGGATGTAAGTGTTATGCCTCGGTAGTTTTTGGCTAATCCGAGGTCCCCCTTTTTAGGGAAGGGGAGTATGCATCCCATCATCCATCTATCCATCGGATTTTGATTGTATACTGCGTTGCAGTGTCGGAGCAGTATGTCGTCGAATTGTCTGGTCTTCCATACTTCCGGGGGAATTTCGTCCAGCCCTGCAGCTTTTCTATTTTTAATTTTTCTGTTAACCGAGTCGAGTTCTTCTTGTGTGAACGGTCCTAGTATAATGTCTAATTGTTTGCTAATTATTCTGGTGATTGGTTCATGTGTTATTTTCGGTGGGGTTTCCTAGTAAGTTTTCGAAGTGCTGTTTCCACAGTTTTATTCTTTCTTGGTTTGCTGCTTTCAGTTTTGCTTTGGCTGTGTTCTTTCTTCTACTCTCTTCGTTTATTGTTTGCCAGGCTATCCTAGATTGTCCTATCTTACCAATCTTTTATGCACTTTGCTTAATCTAAAGCCCTTAAAATGCACAATAAGAATCAACCTCGAACTAATGGCAACTCACAATCTTATAAAACCAGTTCTCCCCACCATAGATTCATAACATTGCCAAACAGTTCTTCTTCTCACAGCATAATAAACAACATGAATGAACTCGATATCAAAACTACTCTGTCTTCTAAAACGATCCACGAATTAGTACACTTTGGGCCTCAACGCTACATATTTTCAGACGAACGTGTTTATTGTATCCCTTATAAGAATTCTAAATTAAAATATACTGGTGAAACATCACGAAACCTTCACGTTCGCTTGAAAGAACACAAAAGAGACGTAAAATTTGGTAACTTAAACAATGCATTATTTCAAAACAATTCTCAATCTAATCACGACTTCTATTCAACAAAGATGCCCATTTACATTCAAAATAAAAAAAAAACAGATAAATTTTCGAAGCCGCTGCTATTTGGCTCTGTAATTCCCTAAATATTCGTCCAGGTTTACATAATGTTTCTCCGTATTTGAGCAAATTCATTTTCAATGGCAACAATATATTCCATCGTTGGTTAATATATTCTACATATATCATAGTTTTATAACTTCTCTTACTTTTTCTTCTGCGACTTGACTCAAAATCTTCCTCGATAGACATAAGGAACATAAATTCTACACAATATTTTTAAAAAAGATAAAAATAGTAATTTAAAACAAACGGACGCTGTTTCAATGATTAAACGAAAAACTTCATCCTTTTTGAAAATTTTCCCTAGGTTTTTGAATTTTGCGCTTTCAAATATCCATCATTGATTAAAATCGTTAACATCATCCATCAAAGTCTGGATGACGTTCCATTGGAATCGAAAGACTATAGAAACTACATATATACAC
>OY757919.1:60544237-60724237 GCA_963585895.1 Sepioteuthis lessoniana
GAGGCAGTGACAAATAGTCCCAGTTTGCCCAACTATTTACCCATAGCTTGGGGAGGGATAGAAAGAATCATGCATTTCACTATCGTATTAGCGCGAACTGCTCCGTCTAGGATTTGAACACAAACCGAGTAGTCCATTTCCAACAACGATCACCGTTACGCCACATGATAGTCTGACGAGGAACGTAACTGATTTCACAGTTTTATGCGTTTTAAGGTTCTGTCGTCAGAGAAAAGCCAGCAGTTTTTTCATTTTTGGTTTGGTTTGGTTTGGTGTCTTCGGTTAATGGCATATCAACCTTCGTAGGTTATTTAATGCTAAGTCCATCCTAGTAGATGAATAGTTATGGTACTATTTAATCTATAGTTTTGGGCTTAAGGATTTCATACCATTCCCAAGTAAGTAAAAGTGCTTCTGATAAATCATGGCTAGTCTAAGAGTGAATGAAAGGTATCTGTTTCATGCCTTTTTATAAATATATCTCTGGTATAATTGTAAGCAGGGTGCCTGTTTACAAAATTATAAACAAGATAAAGAACTCTCTTTAAATAATGAGCCATTTGAAACAGTGATCAAAACAGCAAATATAAAGTATTTGTTTGAATACTTGTTCACTCAGAGGGTCCTAAGAACGCTATAACTGTTAATGTTGAATGTTAAATGTATTATTTGTCTAAATTTCTTAGATGAAGCTTTATCGTTTCCATCACTTAGTTATCACTTTTTATCACCTCTTCAAGAAGACTGAAGGATGCCTCGGCCGAAACGTTGATAAAATAACAATGAAGATGAAGACAATAGTAGGAATACTTTAAGGGATAAAAAGTTAAATGTATTCTTGTATGTTTTCATTTGACAAAACAAAGTGCATTTCACTAATCCTGAGGGGATGTCCTCGTGGTGTAATGGTTAAAGAGATGGACTGTGGAATCGTAGTACGCGAGTTCGTACTCCAGTCGCGCTATTACGTTCACTTTCGGGCAAATACCCTTGGGAAAGGTATGAACCCCCTTATCCTCCCAGCTATGGGTTAAATCGTACCACTACTGTTCTTCTAGGAGAATGGCTTTGGCATTAAATAACCTACAAAGTTTGATATGCCATATAACAAAGAAAACAAACCAAACTAATCCTGTACTCTCAATGTAACTTTGAAATTTTGATAATTTTTTTTATTTATTTTTATCTTTATTTTATCAATATATTTATTTATTTATTGTTTTTTTTTTATTTTGTTATTTGTTTCTTTAACTAAAATTATTCCAAACAGTAATTTAGGTAAAATAATCAAATAAACAAATTTATTTTAATAAATCAATTCGAAAAAGAAGAAAAAACAGGACCAAACAATTAATTCAAGATATACTATTGAGGAATATGTAATTTTTTTCAAAAACGTCACCATATGAATTCATCTAAAAATGACAATAATATGAATGGATATCCAACATAGCTTCTAAGTTTTTATACAGTTACAACATGGATATAATGTAATATTTGACTATTACACATTTAAGTGCAATGTCGGCCGCATTCCTCTTCAGACACTAAAAGTGAATAAGTGACATAGAAGAAAGTATGCGTAAAAGTTGGGATACTTCTTTCTTTTCGGCATATCAACTTTTGTAGGCTATTTAATGCCAAAGCCACCCTTCTAGAAGAACAGTAGTGGTACTATTCAACCCATAGTTGGGAGGTTAAGAGGGTTCATACCTTTCCCCGGAGTATTAGTCCGAACGTGAACGTTATAGCGCGACTGGAGTTCGAACTCGCTGACTACGATTCCGCATTCCATCGTTTTAACCATTGCACCACGAGGACACCCCCAGTAGGGATGCAGTTCATATTTCCAATTAAATGTTTTCCAAAGCTTGAAAAAGAATATATATATATATATATATATATATATATATATATATATATATATATATATATATATATATATATATATATATATATATATATATATATATATATATATATATATATATATATATATATATATATATATATATATATATATATATATATATATATATATATATATATATATATATATATATATATATATATATATATATATATATATATATATATATATATATATATATATATATATATATATATATATATATATATATATATATATATATATATATATATATATATATATATATATATATATATATATATATATATATATTCTTTTTCAAGCTTTGGAAAACATTTAATTGGAAATATGAACTGCATCCCTACTGGGGGTGTCCTCGTGGTGCAATGGTTAAAACGATGGAATGCGGAATCGTATATATATATAACTCTAATTATTTGTAGCTTTATGGATAACACTTATTTTTCGTATTTTTATCTACACCAGATTGAATTTCTTCTCATAACCAAAAAAAACTGACTCCTGGATCAACTTATATATATAATTAAAATTAAGGATTCTATTGAAATAATGCACCTGTTGAAATATTGATCAGAACAACGAATATGAAGGGATTTGCAAGTATATTTGTTCACTTTGAACGTCTCAAGAACGATGCCGCTGATCTCAGA
Source organism: Sepioteuthis lessoniana (assembly GCA_963585895.1). Classification (NCBI taxonomy): domain Eukaryota; kingdom Metazoa; phylum Mollusca; class Cephalopoda; order Myopsida; family Loliginidae; genus Sepioteuthis; species Sepioteuthis lessoniana. Next base: position 60,546,800 of record OY757919.1, read on the forward strand.
GTTATGTGTTCTTATATGCTCTCATCAGAAAAAGCTAGCAATTTCTTTGGTTTCGAATTTCACTGACCTACATCATCATCATGTCGCGCCGCCGGCATGGATCTCACTGACTCTCTTTCTCTCCTGCCACCGATCTGTATTGTCCATAGCTCCAGGTAGGTCTTCAAGGCTACATCCTGTATCGGCACAGAGCTGTTGTATATAGGCTCTAGCTGGTCGTCCTGCTTTTGCTCGTCTATGTGAAGGGGTCCACAGGAGTATGTCACTTATGAATTCGTCCCTACTTCTCCAGCAGTGTCCTGCATGTCTGGTTCGTCTAACTTGGTTAGTTTTCGTGATAGATGGTAGGTGGCCGAACAGCTGCTGCTTTCTGGGGCGTTATCTCCAGGACTTGTTCAATATTGCTCGCGGTATTCTTGTGTAGTTGCCGTCTAGCTTTTTCTCCATCCGTTTAGTTACCATCCATGTAGTGCATCCATATAGGAGTATCGACACGACCACTGCCTGGAAAAAACTGCGTTTTATTTTATCGGTCAGGTCTGACTTGCATATGACCGATAGCCTGTCGATAGCTGCCCATGCCTTTGTTAGTAGCGTGTTGATGTCTTTCTCAGCTGATGAGACACTGCTTCCTAAGTTAGTGAACTTGTTCACTAGTTTCTGAGAACTACCATTTAGTGTAGAGATGTCACCTCTTTGATTAAAGCTCTTGTATTCTGTCTTCTCTGCGTTGACATGGAGGCTTATGCCAGCAACTGCTCGTTCCAGACTATGTACAGAGTTTCGGCTCGGGCAGATGTATTTGCCAGAAGCGCTAGGTTATCAGCGTAGTCAGCGTCCGTAATTGTTTGTGCGGGGTATCTTCTGCTTCTTTGCTTTGTTAGCTTGAAACCATTGTCTTTCATTTTATCAATCGATGTTCTAAGCACGTAGTCTAGACAGATGATAAAGAGGTATAGGGCTAGTGTGTCTCCTTGCAGCACACCTGCCACGATGTCGAAGTAGTCTGTGTCTCCATCCGGGGAACGGACTTTCACTGACCTTACTCACTCAAAATGTCTTTAAATTTGTTGTATTATTATTTTATCTCGGTAGCTATATCACATCTTCTGAAAGTAATATTAATATATGCCAAGTGAATGAGTGGATTGCTATTGGCAAGTTATCGATCATAACAAAATCTGATCTCTCTGATAAAACGTGGTTGTAGCTGTGTTATTACTACAGTATGGATGCACCAACTGGACGTTAACGACACGTATGGAGAAAAGACAGGATGAGGACTACACAAGAATGCTTAGGGCTGTTTTAAACAAATCCTGGAAACAACTCACCACAAAACAGCAGCTGTACAACCACTTACCTCCCGTCTCACAAACCATCCATGTAAAACCAACAAGACATACAGGTAACAGCTGGAGAAACAAGAACGACCTCAGAAGAGACGTTCTCCTGTGGACTCCTACACACGGAAGTGCCGGTGTTAGCCGATCAGCAAGGACTTACATCGGTGGACACTGGATGACCAACCAGGAGGAATGGATGATAGGGACGGTTAACAAGTGAAAATCTGGGAAATCCCCGCTATAAGCAGGACTTGATGATGATAGTTGATGATTTTACCTAAAATTCATTCGTAGTATATGACTCTATGGTAGAGCTTGACACCCAAATGATTTGAGATAAGCCGAAATATATCGGATAACGGTAGTCTCATATGAAAAAAAATCAATAAAATGCATGACCTTTAATAACCACCCTACAGAACCCGACATTCAAGAAAGACAGAGAAGAGAGAGTGAAAAAAGAAAGAGAGAGAGAGAAAGAACCAAAAAAGAGAGAGAACAAAGAAAGAAAGAGAAAGAGACAGAGATAAAGAGAGAGAGAGAGAGAGAGAGATAGTGAGAGAGGCTTAATTGACCAAATGAAATAAGAGTACAAGTTAGTTACAGGAAGTTCAGGCAAACCAACCATCATCATCATCATCAAGGCGTATCCACAGTACGGATTCCCTTGACCCTCTCTCTCTCTCTCTCTCTCTCGCCATCGATCCCTATTGACCATCACTCTTGATAAGTCCTCTAGACAGCATCCTGTGTCTTCACAAAGCTGATGAATGCAAGTTTTTGCTTGTTGATCTCTACTGGTGTGTCCATATGAAGGAGTCCTTTGGAGAATGTCGCTAATCAGTTCGTCCTAAATTTACCAGCAGTTCAAATTATATGGACCTTATTCTCTAATTGATCAGCTCCTATCTCTTCTCTTCGCTTCTTCTCTGTCTTGTGTCGTTTCGCCGTCTTATCCGTTATCTTTTACCGGCATCATCAGTTGTACTTAGTTTTTTCCTACTGGGATCAGGAATGACAACGCACCCACAGTCTTATGAGCACGCATAAACTTTATTTCTTTAGCGACTAAAATTACGGAGAATCGGTGAAAGCAAAATTAAGTGTTCGACCATTCAGGTCAGGTGTTTCTCACTAAGATACAAATATTTTTCTAACTCTAAAACTGTCACCAGACTGAAACCATCCAATGAGAGCCGTGGTCTCAGATTGACTTTGAGTTCAACGTCTGTCCATCATACTAGTCACACGTTGTATTTTTCTCTCGCGTGTAAGGGCTTGATATTACATTACATATCAAAAACAGATCTCACCGATCTCTCATACGCTCATTGTGCATTTATATTTACATTTTTTATAGTCGTTTTTTCTGATTGTTTGTTTTTACACAGTTATATAATATCAAGTATTCCAATCTAATACAAATGATTATATGGTTTCAGGTATTATTTCTATTCAATAATAGTAATTTAGTTGCTCACACTCATATGGTTTCAAGTAATGGATAATAATCCTTAGTAAACAATTATAGCTTCAAGTAACTATTCTTAATAGAAACAATTTACAGTTTATATAGCATCAAGTATTTCTATCAAATATAAATAATTTTCAAAATATCTATTTGACACATCGATTGGACCCTAATAGGTACAAATACTCAGGGTCTGAGTGGACCTTTGAGTAATGACAATGAAAGGGTACTCCACACTCCCCAGTGCACCAGAACTGGAACCTCACCAGGAGATGCAGTTTAATGTCACACCAGGACACATCCTTTTTAGCGAGGGATCTTACTCCACTGCAGTGGATACACGAAGCGTATTCTAAGCACCTTCAACAGGTTGATGTTTTTTTTATGAATTTATATTTTTTAATTATCGTAATCATCAAAAAATTATTCAAGGATTTTTGAAAGGTTTTTTTTAAAAAATCTAAAATAAACTAATTAATATTGTACAAAGATGCGCTCAGAAAAGTTCTCGGCTCGACGAAAAGGGGAAATACCAAGAACTGTCATGTATGTTTGCTATTCCACATATTCATCCTAAAGCTGAATACACTTGATTTACATTTCATCTTCTTCCAAACCCTTCTAAAAAAAATTGGTAAAGAAAGTCATTCATTGTTTGGTTTGGTTCCTTTGTTTAATAGCATATCAAATTTCGTGGGTTATTTAATGTCAAAGCTATTCTTTTGGAAGAACAGTACTGTTACTATTCAACCCATATCTGAGAAAGAATAAACGGATCCATACCTTTCCCAAAGTGAATGTAGCAGCGCGTCTGGAATTCGAACTCGCTTACTACGATGTCGCAGTCCAGCGTGTTAGCCACAACACCACGAAAACTCTCCTCTTTTCTTCGTTGGGCCCAGAACTTTTCAGCAACTTCTCGGGTAAAACCTTCTCTAGACTGAACATGATGGGGGGAAAAATAGATTTTTTTTTTAAATTTTCAGTTGAATCTAGGCAAATTGTTTTTGTTTCTATGTTAACTAAATATTTTACGTAGAAGTTTTATAAAGATAAAATAAAATAAATAAACACAAAGAGATAAAGAGATGTTATGTATATTAAGCTTAACTGAGTATTGCGCAGGGCCAAATTTTAAACAGGTTTACATTTTGTCTGATTCAATGAAAGTTAGAATAATTGATTTAATTCCATTTCGACTGCTTGCCCCAGTTTGCTCGAAGCTATGATTCACAAGAAATCTTTTCTGAAGTTAAAATAAAAAGCAAAAATGTATTAGATTACTTTTCACAACTGTCAAATTAAAAGGCCTGAGGTTCATCTGATTATTCCAGTTGACTTTTTTATATACGAAACTTTGCTGTGTTTGACTCAAGACTATCATAGCTTAACCCTTTTGCAAGCAAAGCGACATTTTTGTCGCCAACGGCACACAGGAAGAGCAACATTTCTGTCCCTTTGATTGTTCAAGGTAAGGCCTTTTCCTCTTCGCTAATCTTTGATCAATACAATGCAAATGTATGGAAACGTCGCTGATGGTTTAGGATTTTGTAAAAGCTGTTTTATAAATTATTATACTTAAAAATGAGGATTATTTTCCTGCTCTTGTACAATGACACAAAATTGCTTATCAAGTTATCATGTTTTATTTATTATATATATATATATATATAATGTGAATGGAAGAAAACTCAATCACGGTTAAAGTGTCATTATAAATTTATTTCGACGAAGAATATAATTTTTGCCTCTTCAGATGAAATACACGCTTCTTCTAAGGGTGAAATCAGCAAATATAATTTACAGTATATACATATATATATATGTAATATACATTAAAAATATGATTTATATGAAATCCCTCATATATACTATGTACGAACATTCCTCACATGAAATGCCTCATATATTCTATATACGAATATTCTATAGCCATAGTCTTTGGATACCTACTATATATATTTATGTATATGATTGACTTGCTTGAACATACGCTCTATTTTGCAAAGATGGGGGTGTCCTTGTGGAGTAATGGTTAAAGTGCTGGACTGCGGATTCGTAGTAAGCGAGTTCAAACTCTAGTCACGCTATTACGTCCACTTTCGGACAAATACCCTTGAGGGAGGTATGAACCCCCTTATCCTCTAAGCTATAGACTTAATAGTACTACTACTGTCCTTATAGAAGAATGGATTTGGCCTTAAATAACCCAAGAAGGTTAATATGCCATTAAACAAACAACAGCAACAATTTTGCAAATAATCTGAAAATGATTCGCACACTCTCCAATGATTTAAAAAATGTCTACATACGAAAGGGTTAAATTAGAAAAATATACAATTATTCCAATCCAAAACTAGTTCCCACCACCATCCATAAATCAGGATTATTAATTTGAAAGAATGTCATAAAGATCATTTATTCTTTTTTTGTCCATGGAGGTGAAGCTATTTTAATGTTCTGTTTGGGTTGCCGTTATAAAAGCGGTCAATGATGATTTTGATGCTTTTTAGTGAATGTTCAGCAACATTGCAGACCTCACAAAATTATCATACCATTGTAAAGGGAACTGGAAATCTGCTCATTCTCTAAGTTAGAGTATTTTAAGTGTATTACTCATATAAAAATCTGGCAACGACGTACTGTTTTGTTGTATATATATATAAATATAATGAAAATCATATAATTCACCAAATGTCCCTCCGTCCGTACAGCAAAGACTCCACTATTTTGGGACCGATTTCAACCAGGCTTTCAGAAATATTTTAAATGATACTAGGATATCCGGTTCAGAATAGTTTTTAAGTGAGATTTATCTCTCTCCCAGAGTGCCTCACTGTCCTCCTCGCAGTAAAAGAGTGTTCGTTTCATAGTGCTTACTCACTCTCTTGGTAGTCGTTATTTCTCTCTCTCTCTCTCTCTCTCTCTCTCTCTCTCTCTCTCTCTCTCTCTCTCTCTCTCATTCCCTACATGCACTTAGAGCCTTTCTATCGCGGCCAGGCATCTAGTCACTAAGAGAGAATCAATTTCATCTCAGTGGTTGTTTGGTCAACAAAATAAGGTTTAAAAACACAATTTTAACTTAATACAATCCCCCTCTACGTTAGAAAAAAAATTCTAAATATTCACTCGAAACATTTATTGATTTATGGAGGTTTTGAAGGGCAACTGAGGTCTCTGAACGAACCCGAAGCCGTATTCTGTGTGCCACGCCACCCCCACCCCCCGGTGTAAACTAGGAGTAAATAAACTATAAAACTATAAATAAACAAATAAAATACCCTTTAAATACGAATAATCATTCTTTATTTTTTTTAAAGACCACGCGGCTGAGGTTGTAAAATAGACCACTGCATCTCTGCAGAGGGGTAAGATCCCCCTGCAACAATTGTCCTGGATATGACATTAAACAATCTGTTGGTGAAGCTCCTGTAATGCTGGAGCTTTGGGGAATGCAAAGTACAATTTCATTGTCATCGCTCCCAGGTCCACTCTGGCCCGAAATAGTAGCACCTGATAGAATCCTCTCTATGGGTTAAATATAACTGTTCGACATTTAAACAAATGACTTATGCTAAACTGAATTGTTTGAAATAGAACTGTTTGATCATTCATCTGTGTGTAAACAAATGACTGATGTTTAAATGAATTGTTGCTGATACATAACTACTTGGAACCATTTAACTGTGTGTAAAAGAATGAACGTTTATAAGTGTTATCAACGAAATGTATTTACAAATTATATATATTTAATACATATATATAAAGAGGATTTGCATCAAATACCCTACAATGGTTGATATGCCATAAAACCAAACTAAATCAAATAATACATATTTGATATATATGTATATAAAGGATTTGGCATCGAATAACTTAAAATAGTTGATATGCCATAAAACCAAACCAAACCATTTATTTTTAATAATGGTCATCTTGCAATCCGTACATCACACAGCTAAGTATTATCCATGAATTCTCTCTCTCTCTCTCTCTCTCTCTCTCTCTCTCTCTCTCGCTCGCTCGCTCACTTGCTTGCTCGTTCTGTGTGTGTGTGTGTGTGTGTGTGTTGGTCAGAAAACGGAGAGTTGAGTAGGTAGGTATATAGTGACAGTCTTGATGGCGAAGACCTAGGCTCCTTATAGTGGTCCATAAAAAACTCTGAATTTATAAAATTTTGGCAGAGAGAGTAAAAGCATTGAGGTCCACAAATTTGCATTTATAAATCCTCTTATGAAAGGATAAATATCACTGGATGATGTAAACTAGTTGCCAGATATCATACACCTAGCATAATGCCTTATGGGTGCAATGCCCACAGGTGATATGTCGTTCATATATGACCTCTTCAAAACATATGGGTCATTTAAATGAACGAAAAATTTGGCTATGACCGGAAAGATTAGCAGCTTTTTGGCGTCGTTAACGATAATAACTAATTAGATAGTTAATATAATTAAATTTACACCAAAAAATCATTTAAAACAATTAAATTTTAAAATACTGAATCCTAAAATATTCTTTCTCGTAATAGGTTATGAGATGTCTTGAGAAAAAAAAAGAAGATAAATTAATCATATTTACCAACCCCTCCGCTCGGGCGGGATATGACACCAGGTCAATTTTTAAGCGGAGTTTAACTGGTTTGAAATCAAAGCTTTCCTTCTCCTAGACTAGTTGCCTCACCAAGGCTGAAGAACCCAGTCTGTCCTTCTATTTACCCATAGCTGGAGGGAGAATAATTGGATTGATACCTTTCCCAAGGGTATTAGTGTTATGTGAAATGCTATCAGTCTCGTCCAGGATTTGAACTCGTGTCGCCGTGTCCATTTCCGACGACGATAACCATTACACCACGGGCACCTCCTCTAAAGAAGATAAATTAATAAGAAGAATAAGTATATAGTTTTGAAAAAGAAAGAAAAATAAAGGAAAAGTAAAATTAAAATGTATGGTAAGAGATTTTTCATGAATAAAATTAAGATTTACTCTTGTTAAGTCAGTTTCAGCATTGGCGGTTATTTGTTGATGTGAGTGCCATTGTATTAATCAATATGAATCGAACGAGGTAATTTACGATTCAAACAGACAAACCTACAAACTAATGTTCGTGATCACCTCAGTACCCAACCAAACCCATCCATCCCATTGAAAAATAATTCAAGAATTAAAGGTGCGTTTGCATTTATAGTTTACTGATTCTTTTCTAAAGTAAATTCGATTAAACAATGGTAAATCGGTAATGTTTCTTAATTTAATATTCAATAAACTTATTTAGGGGTGAATGGAAATTAAATTTCGTTACAAGGCGTGCATCATATAAAAACTTCAAAAAGTCTTGGCTTAGATCGAAGCATATTTCTTATTGATATCATTGATCACTATCCGAACACAATTAAAGACACGATTTCAAACGCTTATTTTCAAAAAAGACCGCTTTTCTATTCATGGAATATTGGCGCAATACAGTCTTCTAGTTTTTATTTGGTTTTACATCCTACTGCATGAATGTGAGTTTAATTGAGTTAGATCATTTGTGATGCGTCATTTTGAAACAAATCAGTTATGTATTTTACACTGACATGCTCATACTAGAGTCCTCATCTTAATCGTAGTAGTTACATTTCAGTCGTTGTATCTTCAGACGATCTTCAGGTGTCTGTCATATAGGACAATGGCCTACAACAGTGTTTTTTTAAAGTACCTAATGTGGCATACCGGATAGATGTTTTCTAATGAGCCACGAACCAGTATCATATTTGATCCATATAATTAGATGATTTATGATCAAGTTCCAAGTATTTCTATCTGTTGTATCACAGCATACGAAAAGAATAATATTAAACAATGCTGAAAGATTTTATGCATTTTCATCTTTACATTATATGTCATGTATATGATAATAATATAAGATAGGAAACTCTCCATGTACCGGCCGTCGATGACTTATGTACCAGCACCGGTAAGCGTACCATCTCATTTAATAGGGACTGGCTAAGTAGATAAGAGAGTTGGTCAAAGCATTTCTAGTTATCTGGGGGTGGTAAGATCAATCCCTAAATCTGGTAGTTCATTAAAAAGTTATATACTCTACTTCAATGAAAGAGAAAAGTTACATCTATTTCACTACGAAAAATTAACTGAAATATAATCAAAACTTGAAAAGCCGTATGAAAACAGTCTATCTTCCTATGGATTGAATAAGGCTTACAATTCAAAATTTTCTAGTTATTAACTTCGATAAAATAACAGCTCAATCACAGAAGTCTTTCCTTCCAGGCACCACCTGTACTCTCACCTAAAAGGGTTATTGCCCGGCGCCTGAGGCGCCTTTGAAAGAGAATACCAAAGGGACATGAGGATTTTCACCCGTCTTTTGGGAGGGTTGATTCCTGCGGGACACCCTACATTAAACCGACCTTGTATCACATTTCATCACCGTGAAGGTTTGGTTAAATATCTTACTGACTACGGCAGATCAGAAAGGTCGGAGGGTACAACTGTCATAAACGTTGTGACTACAACAGCTGAAATGAGGTCAGTATTCTAAGCCCATTGGCGTGTACTTATGATAATTCTTTATCTCTGAAATTTAGACAAAAATATCAAATATTTATCAAAATATCTTAATTTTATAACCAAGACATTCCATAGACGTAACTGATACCAATCTCGTTTCCTCCATGAATCATGTGACCTGAAAATTATTCCAATCATATTTTACTGAGTTTTAACGATCAATTCCTGTGAGATGCTTTTCTTTCTTTTTATCTTGCAGCTCTCAATATTTTCTTTACTGTTGCTATTGTTGTTATTTCGAAGATACTTTTTTACTTTTTCATTTTCTTAAAAGATTATCTTCTCATATTTTTTGTTCTTTTTTTAAGAGTTATTCTGTTTTGAACAAAAACCTTCGAGTCTTTAACAGGTGGACATGATTTATAATTATAACTGACAGGCAAGAAATATTTTTTAAAAGATCATATTTATATTTTTACTTATCGCCGGTCAGCCATATTGACAATTGGTGAATCAGTACATAAAACAAATCATGACATCAACAAAAAAATGAATGTCTCTTCAAGGCATGAATACTCTATGTGACAGCCTCACTAAAAGTAGTGTTATTCAATTGGAACTAAAAGAAACAGCAAAGTGATGTGTATCTGCTTAAGACTCAGTCCAAAATTTAGTACTTTTAAAATGTGCTTTTAAAATGTACTTCAATTTTACTTAATTTTATTGTTATTTATTTACTCATTAAATTTTAACTTGTTTGGCGAAACTTTGCTTAGATTTCTTGTTTAAATTTTCAGACATTTATACTGATGGTAACAGCTTCATAAAAGTAGCAGTCCTCTGTTCGTACCAGATAGATACGCGCCTTAGCCATATAATCCACAAATGCTCAAAAAAGAGGATGTTTGCCAGAGATTCTGACAAAATGATTTTTTGATAGATTGATTAGTTGATTTTAACGCCATGTCAACCCGTCTAGAGTTATTTTATGCCTAGACGTTCGGGAATTGTGTTCCTATCGATTACTCATAATTTTCAAATAGATCTATTTGGTCCATAGAAGGCACCCGAACAGGTACTACCACTCCAAGTCAGAGTCGACCTCGGAGTAATTTCAATGAAGAGGTATTCCACATTCCCTGAACTGGGGCCTCACCACCAGATGCAGTTTAGTGTCATACCCAGGATACCCCCCTTTTTGGAGGAGGTTTTACTCCTCTGCAGCTAGCGTATTCTAAGCCCAGCTGATAGGGCGTAGACTCTGAATCAAGTTAATTAGATTATGTAGTGAGTACTTATAATAAGTTAAAGCCTGAACCATTCATCATACGTTTCTCCAGTTTTCTGTAAAATTCGAATTCAGAACTTACGATAAAATTCAGCCATCTTTATGATCAGTCACAACTTTAAGGTCAAGTGATTTCTCAAAATCAATCACATATCTTTTCAGGAGAATAAAACGCCAACAAAAAACTTAGAAGCATAAGGCTGCATCAGCTTTACTGTTAAGCAGGAGGCGCTGGTGGCGTAACGATTATTGTCACTGAAAATGGACGCGGTGACTCAAAAGAATGAGTCCACCAATTCTCCGTGGAAATGGTAAGGCAGACTGGGCTCTTTAAATTTGATATAGCAACCGGTCTAGGAGAATGAAAAGCTCTGAATTCAAATCTGTTAAAATACGTTTAAAAATTGACCTTGTGTTGCATCCAGCCAGCGGTTGAGGAGTTAGGTAAATATATAATTTTAAGCAGTACATTTAAGGCTTCATCAGTCCACCTCAACAAGCTTGGCTTTCCGCCTGGAAGGAAACACCAATAGAAAAAAAGCCCTAAGAACTAGGGTATTGACTATCATCGTTCAACTTACAAATAAGTCTAAGGAAGTTTTCTGTCATGTGCACACTGTACCTCAACTAAAATGTTCATCTGCGCAGTATATTTGAAGAGGAGTAGAAATGCTGTAAAATTAGAACTCCATCCAGTTGCTGGTCGTTCTCCTGCATCCACCATCTAAGAACCTATTTGTCCTTCCTGGTCACTGTCAGCGGACCTGCAACGTACATGCAATCTTCTCCAAAAATCTTCGTCCGTGAAATCAAGACATTATTATAATGATGATGATATATATATATTTTTTAAAGTTACTCTCTTTTATTATTTGCTTTTGTTGGTTGTGATTTGTTTCGTCAAATATAAAAAATGTCGATAAAATATATTTCATTTTGTTGCTTATCTTGTTACATGTAACAAACTTAACATTTTGACTAGATTTCAGCAAAATAAAATGTTGACAAAGACAGTCAATTATTACAAGTAAAATAATAATAAATAAATGATGCACAAATGTCAAGCAGCTTTGTTGTTATTTGTTGTTGTTTTTAATGATTTTACAACTTCTCATTTATTTATCAAGTTGATTTTCTTCACCGCTATAATTATAGTACTTTTCGTACCATCATCATCATCATCATCATGTCGTGCCGTTAGCACGGATATCCCTGACCCTCTCTCGCCACTTCTCCCTATCATTCATCGCCTCTGGCATGCCTTCAGAGCTACATCCCGTATCCTCACATAACTGCTGTATGTATGTTCGAGCTGGTCGTTTTGCTTTTGCCCGGACATATGTGGGGGCCCATAGGAGTACATCACTTATGAGCTCGTCCTTGCTCCTCCAGCAGTGTCCTGCATGTCTGGTTCGTCTAACTTGGATAGTTTTCGTGATGGGAGGCAGGTGGCCGTATAGTTGGTGCCTTGTAGGGTGTTGCCGCCAGGACTTGTTCAATATTACTCGCAGCATTCTTGTGTAATTGCCGTCTATCTTCTTTTCCAGCCGTTTAGTTAGCGTCCAATTAGTGCATCCATACAGCAGTATCGATACGACCGCTGCCTGAAAAAAAAAACGCAGTTTCGTACTATAATGTTCCCTAATCAACGTGTGTCACCAAATCTTACGCAATAGAAAAAGACCCGAGTGTTTCATGATTTCTAGAAATTATTTTTTCGATATTTTTCCTGCCAAAAGCTTCTGAGTATATATACAGAATGCACTGAACGCTTGTTCACGTGGGTTCCCATATGCCATCCTTACTGGCGCGTCCTTGGTGAGTGGAATTAGGCGTTTTGTAGCAATCACTTGGTCTCAGGGAGGTGTCCCCACAAGCAGAGCCTGCTTTGCAGGACTGAGTTCGTGGCGAATGCCGACTGAACCAAGTATTTTTTTGGTCTGGCAGCGCATGGGTTTCGATCCGTGCATGGCTCCCCACATTAAAATGACCTTGTCCTGCATTTTGGCTTGGTGGAAAGTCAGTTAAACACCAGTAGTAGTTCAACAGTAAAGGAATACAGACAGATTCTCCACGCCGAATCAAAAGTATCAGCCCCCAAATTTCACGACGATTGGTAAGTTTTATCCTCTAATAAATTTCAGGACTGACACGCAAGTAAGCATTTAAAAAGAATATTAAAACATTTACATACACTGTACAAGTAACAAAAAATTAATGCTTACACAACATATCCTTTGTAAACTTTTGCTCATTGCCAAAGAAATAATATATAAAAGATAACGTCCGTTCAAATTCAACCTCCAGGGTTTGTTGTTTTTTTTTTGTTTGTTTTGTTTTGTTTTGTTTATTATTCATTTCAACATTAATCTTTTTATCAGAGTACCCGAGAAATTCCTGTCTCATTGGGTGCCCCAATCATATGGCCTTGTGCCACATCTAAGCAGAAAACTTAGCAACTCGGCAAAAATATTAAGCTGCATTATCTTTACGAACTCATCATTCGCTATAAGATTCTCGCTCCCCTCGGAACAAGTAAAGTACAATTTTTTGTAGAATACGAGCCCAGGTATATTTGACCTATTCAGATGGAATAAATGGCAGAAAAATATTGCTTTGTGTCCAATGAACCAAGACGTGTTCTTCGACGAGTTTCTTAAGTAGGAGGGAAGCTCCGAAAATAATGCCTCCAACTTATTTCCACAGAAACCACAACAAATGCGGGTAGTAAAATAACACTATTTGTGGGGATCTTATCTTCGAAAGTAAGTCTAGTCAAAACCCAAAATTTTGAAGGGTTATGGACACTAGATGAGTGCGCCCAAGGGGAATAGGGTTGACTGCTTTTGAAGAAAGGAAAATACAATAACCCTTTGTTAATTGAATAAGTTGACTTATTTAAGGTAGGAAAAGAAATGAAAAGGAAATGGTTTGCAGACAATATATATCTGTGGGTTTAACTTGGTTGATAAAATACGTCCTTGTAACCTGGACGATACGAAGTAGATTTCAGTAGTAGTGGCCAGCATTTTCTCCCTGAGGTTAGTGTCTCAGTTCTTCTTTAGTTTTTAAGGTAACAGCAAGCCGAAAGTGGTAATAGCAGCCGCTTTCTCACTGGCCGTCTTATTAGGCTTGTCGTGAGGTAGGAGTCTGACCACTGAGCCGGCGGGAAAAAAGTTGATACGAGAAATTCACGTTACCTCTAAGAGAGCCGTAACTGGGTCTATTTGGCCATTCCACGCGTGTCCGATAAATTTCAATAGATTGGATTTTGCCAAATAGACACTATCTATGACTATGCATTTCCGCTTGTGATGAACAAGAGTCGGAATATTGTGTAGCTCTGAAATTAATTCCCCCAATATTATTATGTTGTATAGCATAGTCACCAACGACTACAATGTTGGTGATGGTTAATCGTCTTATGGGGGAAGAAAGACTCAAACGCACAACTACCGTTAAATGTCAGGATCTCTGTTATTTTATTCCCTCTGTTCATTTCATGAGGCTGAGGAAGTATATGAAAATGGATAACGGATACAATGTGCAGGGGAGATTCTTTGTTCTTGAAGGAACCAATTCGTCTCGTATCTTTGAATGGTTCTGTCGCTCTCCGTCTACACAACCGATAGTCTTAACCAAAAAGAGAGCGAATCGAGAAACCCAACTTCTTTCATTAGGGTTCATAGAACACCGAACCCACAATTCTGCTTTACTTTGGCGGCATCGGTTTTCTCGTCTCCGCCACCACTTAAGTGGTCGAACGAATCAGGTGACCATGACAATTCCTGGTTAACTGTTGTTTTCGTCATGTTAATTGATCGATCGATTGATTTTAACGGCATGTCAACTCGTCAAGGACTATTTTATTTTTTTAGAGGTTAGGGAAATCGTGTTCATATTTACATTTTGTGTAGTAGTTTAAGAGCTTTTCTTTTATGCACGTTCCCATTGAATGTGAATAATTTTTAAGCCGATTCATTTAACTGATAGATTGGAATTTCACTGTTACTACTACTCCGGGTCCGAGTGAACCTGTCGTGTAATACCAATGAAAGGTTACTACACACTTCCTAGAACTTCAAACCTGTTTTTATTTATAATCTATTTCATTTGAAGGATATTATATTCTGCAATTCATCATCAAAGCACTCTTTTAGCTTCATGCTCCAAAAACTTATGCAATTTTGATAGCACTGTTCCTTGGACTCTCTCTCTCTCTCTCTCTCTCTCTCTCTCTCTCTCTCTCTCTCTCTCTCTTGCCATTCGTCCCAATCAGTTATCGTTCTTAGCAAGTACTTTAGTCCGCATCCAGTGTTCGCTCAGAGCTGATGGCTGTAAGTTTTTGCTGGTCGGCTTCACCAGTATTTTTACGTGTATAGTTTACAAGAGACCGTCGCTTATGAATTTGTCCTTACTTTCTCCAGCAATGCCCGGCATCTCTTGCTCATCTTATTTAGATCGTTTGCAAGATGAGAGGTAAGTGGCCGTACAACTGTTATTTTGTGCTTCCAGGATTTGGGGGAAAAAAAGCGTGCAGTATCCTTGTGTTGTTCTTATCTAGCTTTTTCTCTAAGCGTTTCGTTGAAGTCCAAGTAATGCATCCTTACAGTTGTACAGACACGACTACAGCCAGGAAGAATTCCCGTTTTATTTTATCAGAGAAATCAGATTTCCCTATGGTCGTTTAACCTGTCAATAGTAGTCCATGATTTACCCTTGTGTCTGTTAGCATCCCATTCAGTAGATACTGCTAAGTTATTTCCAAGAGTCAAAATAAGAATAAATCCAAGAAAAATGTCCTTAAGTTTTTCATTCGAAAGTTGGTCAATTTTTAAACCCGTGACTTTTGCAGTACTCAGCACAAGGTCTATATATGCTATCTGGTTGTCAATAACAAAGTTCAAAGTTTAACCCGTGACTTTTGCAGTACTCAGCACATTCTATCTGGTTGTCAATAACAAAGTTCAAAGTTTTGCAAAAATTATGGAATCATGTTCCCTGAATGTTCGTCTAATTTAACCCTTTTTTTCATAGCAAACAAGTAAAAGTAAAGTTGGCGACCATAGTCGAAGGTGACCCGAAGGCACCTTTTTCGATAGCTACTACACCAAGGTGTAGGGGAGGACGCTACTCCTTTCCCAGGATTTCTCCACTTTACCCTTGATCCGTACCTTATAATGCTGAGTGTTAAGCAAGGAGGCATCAAGTACCATTTTTAAAGTCTTTGGTATGACTCAACGTGGGATTGAACCCAGGTCGAGTCGGGCCATTGGAGAACACTCTAACCATTACACCAATGTCCGGTACTTTTATAGCAAACAAACTATAATGAAAAACAAACGAAGTAATCGATTGACTTGAAGTTTTATTGAAATAAAACACAACTGTTCGGGTGTAGCTTTTTTTCACTTGTGTATAAGTAGCTGCTCCAGTGGGTACAACTATTATTGACTTCACCGAACCAGAGATTTGACAGAAAACGATTTTCGCTTAAACATTTTGGCCTCGTGAAACCCACCTTAGAAATTCCTTTTTTTTTTTTTTTCTTTTTTTTTCAAACTAGATTACAAGGACTTTTCTAAAACATTTTGTTGAGTCTGGCATCTACCAATATTTTTACATTATGTACTTGGTTTAAGAATTGTTTCCGTGAAGGAATAAATAAAAGAATGACCCAATCAAACCGAATGAATGAAACTGTGGCTCAACAAAGAGATAGATTAATAAATAAATAAATAAATAAATAAACGAAATTACCAGTCAGCCCACACATGGACAAAATAAATAACAAACATCAGAAAACGTGGCGGCTATCTTTTGAAGTTCATGCTAGATGGTCTAGTAAAATTAAAGTGAATGATCTTTAGAAATAAGGTAATATCTCTCGTATCAAAAGTCCACGAAAATATTTAGGATCTTAAGAGAAAAAAGACTGTCAAATTAGCGACTTATGGGCAATTTAAAAGAGATCTTCTTAAGTTAACTCAGATGCAAACGAAAGAAAAGAAGAGGGGATAATAATGATTAATGAGCTTTTAATTACTCGGGTCGCTAACATAGAGAAGGCAGCGTCCCGATATCATCAAAGAATATCCGTCCGTCAACCTGTTTGCTTCTTGGGAAACCAAAGAACGAATAAAAATTTGACCACCCTTCAGAGAAAGGACAGGCGCATAGCCGAGCTTTGTTTTGTGTTATACTCCTCACTCTTCGGACAATCCTCATCCAATATAAAAGTCCGAGGCGGCTATCCATTACCCACTCTTCTGATCATAAGACGCACAGCCATTTGTCCCCTTGGTTACTACAGTACAGAAGTAATACTATGAATACGATCCATAAATCGTATTAGTGTCGCCTACACCGCGACACAGAGAACGGTACTCTAATTCTGCCATGTTTATTTTAGTTTGGTTTGGTTTCTTTATTCGAACTCGCTTACTACGATGTCACAGTCCAGCACGTTAGCTACAACGTCACAAAGACTCCCTCTCTATTATAGTTTTATGATTTCCTTGTGTAGAGTTGGCGAATTTAATAACGTTTTCAATGAACATCAGATTTAACAACGTAGAATTATCAATGTGAAATTATGTAATGGTTTTAAATAGTTTATGCGTTTTATTTTACATATAAATGGAAAAACAAACACGTGAATAATCAAAACGAATGGCAGATAAATAGTTATAATAATTAAAAAAAAACTTCATCTAATTACAAATAATGTAACCTGCTGAAAGAGAATTTATATTAAAATTTATAAGCAACTCTAAAATTAATATGCCTATCAATGATGAAATTGAACTCTAGATTAAAGTTTAACCTCTAAATACACAGAGGAAATAAACTACCTTGGCCAATATAGAGTGAGATGAATTAAGACCGAGCAAAAATTGTTTTCCGTGAAATCTTATATAAACAGCGCACGAACGTTGTGATAAGCAATTATCTTTTCCTGGGTAGTGCTGTGGAGTAATGGTTAAAGGGCAAAACTGCAGCCTAGTCCTATGTGAGTTCGAATTGTAGTCGCGTTATTGTGCACATTTTTGGACGAATACCCTTGGGAAAGGTATGGGTTAAATCGTATCCCTGCTGTTCTTCTTCAAGGTTGATATACAAAGAAACCAAGCCAATCAACTTTTTCTTTTCAAAATTTGCCAACAATTTGAATTTAATGTTTCTTTCTTTTTTTCTAACTTATTTTATTTGGCGTTTGTTAAAACTAATGTTACCAGTGACAATAGTGACCTTAGCAGGAGTGATTGAGAATTGCAACTGAAGTCATTGTTTTTTTTAAATTTTATCCCCACGACGTGTTGGTTCTATGTCCATTCTTTGTTGCTTCGATTTTCTAAGCTTTTCTTAGTCTCGCACACAGTATCCGCCATTCTTAACTGATCAAGTTATATCAATGAATCATATGAATCAATTCTAGTATTATCACGACAAGATTAACTTTTTGAAATAGACAATAGTTAAAGGTAACAAATTGGAGCAACAACGGACTCGGAGACGTTGTGAGTTTTGAGAAAAAAAAGATACTTTTAAAACAACAGTTGAATAAGAGTAAATTAAACTCAAAAGATTTTTTAGGAACAATACATGACGACAAGGATGAGATGGCATTTCAACTCGATGAGTGTATCGGAATTATTACTTGTTATTGTTAATTGAGAGAATATTTCGTCCATTTCATTCTCATTGGCCTAATGAGTAAAATGTTCGCCAATGGTCCGGGAGACTGGGAATCAGTCCCAGGTCGAGTCATACCAAAGACTCAAAAAATGGTACTTGATTCTGCCTTGTTTAATACTCAGCACTATAAGGTAAGGATCAAGGGTAAAGTGGAGCAACCCAGGGAAAGGAATAGCGCCCTCTCCTACATCTCGGTGAGTAGCTATTGAAAAGGGAGCCTTCATGTCACCCTCGACTAAGGTCACCGACTTTACCTACTCATTCTCACTAAGTTCCAATATAAGAATTAGTATAGACGAGCCAGACATGCAGGACACTGCTGGAGAAGCAGGGACGAACTCATAAGTGATGTACTCTTATGGACCCCCACACATGGCCGTGCAAAAGCAGGACGACCAGCACGAACATACATTCAGCAGCTATGTGAGGATACGGGATGTTGTCCTGAAGACCTACCTAGGGCGATGAACGATAGGGAGGAGTGGCGAGAGAGGGTCAGGGATATCCGTGCTACCAGCGCGATATGATGATGATGATATCCATTGATACATGAATACTGAATAAACTGAAAGGAAAGACGAGTTAAACTCATATAAACATATAAGATATTTAATGCATACATATATATATATATATATATATATATATATATATATCACGTATTACAACAAAGATGTTACCGATATTGGGCACAAGGGAGGATATTTAGTCTCGTCCCCACATGAGTTCCAAAATTAGCATTAGTATATCCATTGATACACAAACACTGAATGAACGGAAAGGAAAAACAAAATAAAGTCATATAAGCATATTATATATATATATATATATATATATAATTGGTCCAGAGGGTAGAGAGTTCGCCAATGGTCCGGGAGACCTGGGTTCAATCCCAGGTAGAGTCATACCAAAGACTTTAAAAATGGTACTTGTTACCTCCTTGCTTAACACTCAGCAATATAGGTTACGTATCAAGGGTAAAGTGGAGCAATCCAGGGAAAAGAGTAGCGCCCTCCCCTACGCCTCGGTGTAGTAGCTATTGAAAAGGGAGCTTTCGGGTAGCCCTCGACTACGGTCGCCAGCTTTACTTTTACTTATATATATATATATATATAGCAAGTATTACAACAATTCAGAATGTGACTTAAACGGGTAAAAATGCGCATATAGAATTTTGCTGTGTGTGGCATTCACTGAGACTGCCACCAGCATTTTCTTATAATACATAGGCTATCTTAATGACCGCCTAACACTATATTTCAACAAGGAAAAACACCAAGTCAATTTAGACTAAAATAACATATATTTTATCTACATATATTTACACATAATTGTAAAACATGATAAATGTCCCGAACCATAAAAAAGGTTACAAACACTTTTCCAAAGAACAAGAACTGCTGAATATCAGCGGTTAAACAATTACGGTTTCCTGGTGTAGGGAAAGTTCTCTGAAGAGGATTTACACGCACATCCTTCTCGAAGAGCGAAGACGAAAGAAAGAGGTTCCTTTTCGACCAATGTCTGCTGCCAATAAAAAGTAGAACTCGCTTCTCGAAATGTCATATGACCAATGGTCAGGAGATTGTCGGAAGTTCCGCCCATAAGTCCCAAAAAGGGAGACAACTATGTTTTGTCCCCCAACAAGTACCCACTTCCTGGATATAGCCATGACCGGAACAAGACTATTACCAAGAGTGTAATGCTAGGGGTATATCAATCGAGAAAAATTGCCAGAAAACAACAAAAAGTATTAATGGAACTACATATTATTACAGGGTTTCTTCATTACAAGTAAAAGAAAAAACAAAATCTTTCCGAATGGAAAAAAATTGAGCAAAGTGTTATTTAAAGTTCACGCCTGAAAAAGAATATTTAATTCAATGTTTCGGCCGTCTAACATAACGGCCAGACCTAGTCACAGTCTCTTTAAAACATTTGGTGCTACTGGTGGTGGGGGAGTCGCTGAAGTGTCCATGCTAAACCCTGTGGCATCCAAAGAAGCAGATTTCAACCTGTCCACAGAAATGTTCCGTTGTATTTTTTTTAATTTCCACCTCAAAAGATTTTGGGTTTCTCTCTAGGACCTTATGAAGGCTCCCATGGATTGGTCTTAGTTAAATCCCGAACAGATCTGCAAAAGTTTTGGTACGTATGTGGGTCTTTAACTCTGTGCAGGAGAATTGTATGCCAAGTTCGCTATCCTTGACGCAAGCTGATCTACAAGCGAGGTCATTATCAAAAGTTTTTATGGAGGTCACAGAAAAAACTGTCCAGAGAGCCTGAGAGTAGTGCCCTATCCCATCTCAGCAGATGAACGTTTTATGTCTTCTTTCACTCCAGTGCGGAGTCTCAGAAGGACTAAAGATAGATGTTCCGGCTACTTTGACTGATTCACCCTTTCAGAGCTGACTGGAGTGAACAATGAAATTGCTTCAATTGTTCATTTGCTTCCGGGTGATAGGCAGTGGTTTTAATCCTTTTACTCCCTAATAGTTTCACTAGTTGGTTGAACAGGTCTGACTCGAACTACTTCCCTCTGTCCATGGTAATTACTGCTGGTACTCCAAAACGAGATACCCAGCCTGCAACAAAAGTCTTTGCTGTGGTATACGCGGTGATATCCGGTATGGGGAAAGCCTCGCACCAGCGAGAGAACCAATCAACACAGGTTAGTAAATATGATTGACTCTCACATAAGAGCAGTGGTCCCATGATGTCCACATCTATGTGGGCAAACCGTTCATCAGGTGATGGAAAGGATCCAAGAGGAGAGCAGGTGTGCCTTAACACTTTGGCCTTTTGACATGACACACATGCTTTAGCCCACAGTCTGATGTCCGTTTTCATCCATGACCACACAAATCTGTCCGACACCAGTCGTATTGATGCGTTCGCACCCGGGTGCAATAAATTATGCATGGAGGAAAACAATGTCTTCCGTAAAATTTCTGGCACAAAGGAACGCAATCGTCCTGTACTGGTATTGCACACAACCTTCGAATCCAAACTAGGCACACGTGTCTTTGACAACTTCAGTGATGTAGTATTGTCCTGCAGAAGCTACTGTAATTGTTGGTCTTTTGTTTGTTCCTCCACAAATCGTTGGTATTCCACACAGGAAAGCATTTATTCAACAAGACATGGCGTCTGCATGGACGTGTTCACTGTCTTTTATAAAACGGATACTTGAAGGGAATAGTAACAGATAATCCAGATTGTAATAGATAATGTTGTCGGTCAGTATATAAAAAAGTCCCCCCTCCAACAAATGTCGAAAGTAGCTAACGCCGAATACGCAACGAGCAGCTCTCGTATAAATGTGCGGTACCTGGTTTCAGTTGGCGTCAGTTTATTGGTCACCCCTTTTCTGCTGTAGCACCGCACCTACACCAATTGGAGATGCATCTACCGCAACTGGTTGCCAGAAACAACGTGCGACAATTTTACAACCTGGGACAATATCTTCTTATTTTTTAAAATGCTGTTAAGGCAGGAGCAGACAGAATTATGTTACAGTTTTTGACATCAGTCAAAATGTTTGTCAAAGGTTCTACCACCCGCGCACATTTGGGCAGAAATCTTCTATAAAAACATATCATGTCTAAAAACTGTCTCAGCTTTATCATCGTCTCTGGCACAGGAAATTTTTCGATAGCTTCTACCTTTGAAGGGGAAGGAAACGAAAGAATGGGGTTTCTCTCCGATGTCTGCTGCCAAAAAGAGTAGAACTACCTTTATGAAATATCACATGGCCAATGGTCACGTGATTGTTGGAAGCTACGACCATAAATTCCAAAAAAGGAGACAACTATGTTTTGTTACCCAACACGCTCATTGTTTCATGACAAAGCTGTGTATAAAAAGAATTACAACTGGTAAAAGACTTACTTGTCTTCAGCAGCCCAGTCATCTTACCTTTCGGTAGACATGACCCTCATCCGATGGAGTTAAACTCCATCTGATGGAGGTCATCCTAAACCTGAAATAAATTTATAATGGAACAAGTGAATCGAATTTTTTTCGTTAAATTTATAAGAAATGTTTTCGCTCTGCATGTGAGTTTCGATATATTTTAAATCTGAAAGTAATCATATATTTGACTTTGAGCACTCAATCGAAAATTCCTATTTACATTGGATAACTACTTAGCAGTCTAACCCCAAGACTATTTTCCTCAGATTATATATATATATATATAGAGAGAGAGAGAGGATCTGGCATTGATTAACCAACAAGGGTTGATATACCATAAGACACAACCCACCAACCAATTTGTCTTCGGTGGTTTTCATTTCAATGGTTGGTTGTGTTTTTTGGCATATCAAACATTGTGGGTTATTTAATGATAGATCTTGTTCATACATATATCATATATGATTTGAAAGCGAATAGCTTGTTGTTTAAAACGAACCAAAGCTCATTTGTTTTCACACAGTTAAACGGTTTCAAGTATAGCTATTTATTGTTTGCACACAGTTTAATAGTCTCAAGTATTGCTATTTAACACTAATAATTCTATTCAGCATTTTTTATTAATTTGCACATTGTTAAATGCTTTCAAGCACTGCTATTTAATATTGATAATTTAACATCAATCATTTGTTTGCACACAGTCAAATGGTTTCTGGTATACTAGATAATTAAATAGTTCTATTTTACCCACAGATGAGATTAAAATTGGATCAAAGTAGGCCTACAAGTCATTGCAATGAAGGATTACTCCACATTCCTCATAAGCTCTAAGACATGAAGCTCGCCATCAGGCAGTTTCGTATCATTTCCATGACACTCGTTTTGGATATTCGGGGTCTTAACTCTCAGCACAGATGCAGCCAACTTATTCTACATCCCCAGCAGACTTGGCAGTTCATTTCAATGATGCGGTGAAATAAAGTACTTTGCCAGAGTTGACGACACAGTCTCTCATCTGTTCGACGAATAGAAGTGAAAAACATCTTTTACTTCGCTCCAAGAGTGGGGACTAAAGACATTTTATCCCACCGAATTTGAATTTTGAGGTTGACACGATGTTCAAAGCCTCGTCCACAATTCAAGGGAAGACAATTTTATTATCTTCCTTGTTGTCAGTATGTTTTTTTCAAATTACTGTTTTTAATTGGAACATAAAATTTATCTAAGGGCACTCGAAGATTCTTCTATGAAATGAAAAAAGCTGAGAAGTCACTTTCTTTTTTTCTTAGCTATAACTCTTAAACACGTGTATCATCAGTTCTCAACATGAGATCCTTTGATCGTATCAACGAATTCTCGCCAGTCGGAAGAATATTAGAATATGCAAGGAGTGATAAAAAGTATCGAAAATGAAGTTTCACATGTTTTTGTTTTGTTTTGTTTTTTCTTTTAAAGTTTTAGATTTAAATGAAGACGTGTGCAGAGCTGAACAACTAATATAATAAAATGATGATGTCTAGACTAATGTCTAGACGTTATTTATACGATATTTTTATTACGATATTTTGATACATTTTGTTCAATTGCCTCGATACATTTTGATCGGCAATTTAGGCGTTGTACAGGATTGTGTAAATGCAACACCTAGTTCAGTGAAATATTTCAATTCTTGTTTCTTAAGATAAAAATTTATCTAAACGATAAAGTTTGCGGATGTGAAGAATATTAAAAGAAATAGGATAGCACAGTTTCACGCTACATCAAAAGAGGAGTTTCCGAGATGCTTTGATCAATGGAAAACATCCTAGTATAAGTCTCTAAAGACCAAGGGACTTTTTCGAAGGAAATTTATGGGGAGTTTTATAAACCCCGAAAAGTCCGCTTTATTCCTACGTTTTGTAAAAGAATAAACCGTACTTCAACAGCAGTAGGGAGATGGGTGGCAGCTTTTGAAGAAAGGAGACGAACGACTTTTAGTGCAACAAAATTTATATACAACAAACAACAAACAGGGTTTTACACCACATGGAAAAAACAACGAATATGTAAGAGTTCAAAAAAAGAGTTCCATGTTCTGATAGGTGGTAGGCGTATAAAAGTAAGGTTAGGTAAGCTTTGGTAAGGTTTGTTATAAGGTGTAAGGTAAAGTTATAAGGTAAAGTTTTGCAGATAAAATGCCTCCTGGAACTTAGCTGTGTGTCCTATTCCTTTTAACTCAGCACGTGCGTTCTTCGCTTTAGGATCCTGGCTGTGTGTTGTAGGTACCAAATACGTTTGCCGTCAAGGGCTGCTACGAATGGACCTGTTGCTAACAGCGGTGGGAGTGGAAAACAGAGGAAGAATCTTCAGTTGGAGCTCTTTTTATAGTGGACACCACGTGACCCCCCAAGGGGCTGCTGATATTCGGTAAAACAGGATCACCAGTTCCTTAACAAGTTTCCACAAATTAAAGTTTTGTTTATTGTTCATTACAGTCTTGTTAAATACAGTTTCAACTTGATACTCTCCGATATGAAGAGCCTCATTTGAGGAATGATCATTGGAAAAAAGATGTTTCTTCTTTCCATTTGTGATCCGGAGACACTCTCAGAATGAAAAGGACTTGTTATACCCAACAGCCTCAGAGATAAAACTTATTAGGTAGAACTTTCATTAATGTCAAAGAAGCAATGTAATCTGGGGCCATCAGCCGTTGTTGAACAATTTAGTATTTATGTGCCAACAGTCAGATCAATCAATTTCTAATTTCATTCTCTTAATTCTGTGATTTTGGGAATATCACAGAATCGCGGCGGATTATCATATTCTTGGACGTTTGCTATCTGAAAGAAAACTAACATTTCTCAAGGCCTGATCGATATCTATTGCCATAAACAGTGCCGATAAGAATGTTAGCGAAATTGCTGCTCCACTGATATAACATTGTAGCCGAAAGCCAACCTGGTTGAAATGTAGCATGATAACTTGATCTGTATAATGCAAATAACCTGGAAATGACCCCGGTGTCATCAGATGCACGCCAAAGGATAGGTGTCAATCGAAAACATCTAAAGAGAGGTTATGGGGATAAACAAAATGTCAGATGATGTAAACCAAGCGAAGATATATATTGGCCACACGTGCAGAGAAGGCAGCAAGACTCAGGTTCTACAAGAACGAGAAGTTAGAATTTGCATGTAACAGACATTTCTTCTGTTCTTGACGAATATCTTGAATACTCGAGAACCGTAGCCCCTACGATCCTCTGAAAATTATAAAAGCTCTACTTTTCTGCAGAAAACTTGATGTCGCAGTTTCTTTCCAATCACGAAGTGTGATCACCATGCCAGATATTTCATGACATTCCTTAAACAAGTCCAATATATTGATATAGATCAGGACGTTTATGGATATTACAAAAATTATAGTATATTGTACCGTATGTTCGTGACATCATTTGTGTTTCAGGAGTTAAAGGCATGTTTGAATTTTTGTCTCTTAATAATAAGTTATTTTGTTGATGAAGTGTAGATAAAATTCATTTTTTTCACTTTTATAGGGTTGGTAGGTATCAGGGAGGATATATGGCTAAAAGAGTAGAGTGTTCGCCAGTGGCCCGGGAGACCGGGGTTCAATCTCAGGTCGAGTCATACTAAAGACTCTAAAATTGGTACTTGATGCCACCTTGCTTGGCACTCAGCACTATAAGGTAAGGATCAAGGGTAAAGTGGAGCAATCCATGGAATGGAGCAGCACCCTCCCCTACACCTCAGTGTAGTAGCTATTGAAAAGGAGCTTTTGGGTCACTCTCGACTAAGGTCACTAACTGTACTTTACCACTCACCAAGATCCAATATTAGCATTCGTATATTCAATGGTACACTAACACTGAATAAACTAAAGAAAGACAAGATAAGCTATTTTACACTTAGAGAAACATTAGATACATACATAATATGCATACATGAAATAGAGTCCCAGGATCTATTCAAAACATCATGCGTAGTTCCTATCGAGCTATTTCTCCAAACGTTTCGATAAAGTCCAAGTAGTGCAACTATACAGTAGTATTTACACGGCCACAGTCTTGAAGAATTCCCATTTTATTTTATCAGAGAGATCAGATTTCCATATGGTCGTTAACCTACGAGTAGCAATTCATGCTTTACCTATGCTTTACTATATGTTGACACTGATTTCAGTTAATGGAATTTTGCTACCGAAGTATGCGAACTGGTCGGCTAATTTCAGGCTTACCATTTCATGAAGAGACGGTACCATTCAAGAGGATGGAATTATGAAAATTCGTGAAAAGTTGTAAAAGATAGAACAAAACAGTAAATATTTTACTCAATAAAAGCCAAAGAATTTTATTGAGTCAAATTTCAGTGGGTTTTTTTTAGATGCTGCAAAAAGTTGAACGAGCAAGTAGAGATTGAATATAAATAAAGGACCCAAAAACATAAAAAAGGAAATAAAAATAAAATAAATACAAAAAATAACAATCTTGCAGAGCCTCTGACAGGAAGTGCTGTCTACGCATGCCTGTAAATATGGGCTT
Organism: Sepioteuthis lessoniana; assembly: GCA_963585895.1. Lineage (NCBI taxonomy): Eukaryota > Metazoa > Mollusca > Cephalopoda > Myopsida > Loliginidae > Sepioteuthis > Sepioteuthis lessoniana. Next base: position 60,573,577 of record OY757919.1, read on the forward strand.
CCTGGCGCCAGAAAGAAACTTTTTTTCTCAGATTCCTTTACATACCACGACTGATAAGACGGCTATTTACTGGCTCGGGAAAAAACATTCCACTTTAGAGAATAGTTGTAAACCAGGGAATAAAAGTCGAGTTTAAATGTGCCAATGTCATTCATTCCTTTTCAGCTTGAACAAATAACAAAAGATAATAAATTAATGGGGATAAGAAGAAAAAGGCAAATGAACAACTTCATAATTTTTCGCAACACACCCAAACATCTAAACCACTAAAGCATTAATATATAACTAATTTCAAAATCTGGGTTCTGAAAGAGGCTAAAATAATACATAACTAATTTCAAAATCTGGGTTCTGAAAAAGTCTAAAATAATACATGACTAATTTCAAAATCTGGGTTCTGAAAGAGGCTAAAATGATACATAACTAATTTCAAAATTTGGGTTCTGAAAAAGTCTAAAATAATACATAACTAATTTCAAAATCTGGGTTCTGAAAGAGGCTAAAATGATACATAACTAATTTCAAAATTTGGGTTCTGAAAAAGTCTAAAATAATACATAACTAATTTCAAAATCTGGGTTCTGAAAGAGGCTAAAATGATACATAACTAATTTCAAAATTTGGGTTCTGAAAAAGTCTAAAATAATACATAACTAATTTCAAAATCTGGGTTCTGAAAGAGGCTAAAATAATACATAACTAATTTCAAAATCTGGGTTCTGAAAAAGTCTAAAATAATACATAACTAATTTCAAAATCTGGGTTCTGAAAGAAGCTAAAATGATACATAACTAATTTCAAAATCAGGGCTTTGAAAGAGGCTAAAATATAACATTCACTTATATTAAGCTGTTGGCGATCTTAGTCGAGGGTGATCCAAAGGCTCCCTTTTCAATAGCTACTACACCGAACACTCTACTCATTAACCCAATGGCCCGGTATTCGGCTATATAAATGTACATAAATATATGGGCTTTCGATATTCGGCTACGAATACATATTCTATTTCAAAATTCTAAGTACCCTCACGTACTTTTAACTAAAAATGTGACTGAAAATCGTGCTAGCCCATTTGGCTGCTGTTGTAGATTACACCGACTGCATCTCTGCAGAGGGGTAAGAGATCCCACCCCCCATGAGTGTTCTGGATATGACATTAAACAATCTCATGGTGAGGCTCCAGTAATGCTGCAGTTTTGGGGAAAGTGCAGTACTCCTTCATTGCCATCGCTCTGGCCCAGAGTGGTAGCACTTGATAGCGTCCTATCTATGAATCGAATACAACTGTTTGACATTTAAACTGAATGTAAACAAATGACATGCTAAATTGAATTGCTTGAAATAGAACTGTTTGATTATTTAACTGTCTGTATCTACGAAATGTGTTTACAAATCATATATTTGATATATATGTATAAAGAGGATTTGGTATCAAATAACCAACAATGGTTAATATGCCATAAAATCAAACCAGATCAAACCAGAAAATCATACAAAATTTGTACAAAAGTTTTTTGGAGTTTTATTTTTTTAAATAGATAAATACTTAAGTTGCAACTCAAAAAACCTAGTATACATAATCGAATGTAGCAAGTGCAAAGAAATAAACATAAGGTCAACACAGGCAATTAATACAAGAATATCACTTCACAAGAGCAATATTAAAATAACAGAAAATAGAAAATTAAATGTATCGAAACACCTATACGAATGTAGTCTGGGTGAATTTGAAATAATGCCCATATACCAAACTAACTACACGCTACTTCAAATAAAGGGAAAAAATTGTAGATAAATTTAAACCAAAGTTGAATAAAACATGAATCAGACTCACAAATGAACACAAACATACAAACATATTTATATACACACAGACAAAAATTATTTGTAAAAAATAATTACCAGTAAATTTCAAACCATACTATCACACACAAAAAAAAATCTAGACACACAGTAACACACACATACAGAGGAAAAAATTAACTGTAGGTGAAATCCGAAACCACTCCAACATACTTATACACAACGACAAAAACATATCAAATATTAAAGATCAATTAGGGGTGAAGCAAACTAAGGTAAATACACTCTAAGAAAAAGAGAGGAGTGACGTCTATATCAACCCATAACTAACTGAAAACCATTCAAACTGCAAACACGAGTGAGTTCAAGTCTCATTGAGTACCCCGTAAACACGACCTTGTACCATATATGTTCTCTGATGAAAGCAACAAGCTGGAAACATTCAAGAATGAAATGAATAGATAAATCCTAAAAAATACAAATCTCTCCTTGGACCTACTCATTTTTGAATATTTCTTTCTCACTTTGGACCTAGAACAAAAATTATATATATGTATATATAAGCGAATAGTTTGTTGGTAACTTTATTTTTAAACCAGTTGTTAGTACTATTTTTTTTTTTTTTTGTACACAGATAAAGGATTTCAAGTATTCCTATATAATACTAATAACTCTATTAACTGTTAATCATTCGTTTGCACACAGATAAATGATTTCAAGTATTCCTATATAACACTAATAACTCTATTAACTGTTAATCATTCGTTTGCACACAGATAAATGATTTCAAGTATTCCTATATAACACTAATAACTCTATTAACTGTTAATCATTCGTTTGCACACAGATAAATGATTTCAAGTATTCCTATATAACACTAATAACTCTATTAACTGTTAATCATTCGTTTGCACACAGATAAATGATTTCAAGTATTCCTATATAACACTAATAACTCTATTAACTGTTAATCATTCGTTTGCACACAGCTAAATGATTTCAAGTATTCCTGTATAACACTAATAACTCTATTAACTGTTAATCATTCGTTTGCACACAGATAAATGATTTCAAGTATTCCTATATAACACTAATAATTCTATTAACTGTTAATCATTCGTTTGCACACAGCTAAATGATTTCAAGTATTCCTATATAACACTAATAACTCTATTAACTGTTAATCATTCGTTTGCACACAGCTAAATGATTTCAAGTATTCCTATATAACACTAATAATTCTATTAACTGTTAATCATTCGTTTGCACACAGATAAATGATTTCAAGTATTGCTCCTTAACATTTATAACACTATCATTTGGTCCGGTTACCGGTACCAAACAATATGCTTAATATGTTTGCATTCACCAAATATAACACTATGGTTTTGGGTATGGCACCAGTAATAACACAATCGTTTGGCCGTGGGTTTTCAAGGTCGAATCATGTTTATGGCTATACCGTAGGTTTTCATCGTCGAATCCTGCGTCTTAAGGGACCAAATGTAATACTATTGTTTTGGGCACCAGCATCACTGTAACTATAGTTTAGGGTCGGTTACCATTTGTAACGCTATCATTTGGGTACAGTATTAAATGTAACAATATCTTGGTACAACACCACTGTAAAAAAATCGCAGTCACGACAACCGACACCGATACCAGCGTCAGATGTAATACCGTTGTGCACGACAACATTTGTTGTTCCAAATCTAATAATAATGATTGGTCTTATCCGGGCAACGGTTCCAAATGTTGTACTATAGTCATCAAGGTACTTTTACTTTGGTCTTATCCTGGTAACGGCGCCAAATGTGATTCCAAGTAGTTTGTTCATCCATCCTCTCTGTGCCCACGCTGTGTTTGAAAGATCCTCTGATAGGGAATAACACAATCCACCCGGAACTTCTTCTGACGGTCGAGGTGATCCGTTGGAACAAAGTTGCATGGATGTTGGCAACTCAAAGACAAGAAGAACTCTCCGTCAACAATTAACCATCATTTATTGGAACTAATTAGTATGTAGCAGAAAGAACTTCGTATTTTTGTTTGGCGCGTAAATCAATTTGACCGTTATGGTCGACGCATATTTTCACCCAATGAGGATGACTTATCCTATTCACCCCGGATCATTTTTCCGGGCAGCACCAAATTGGGGAAAGCCTGCCAAACTATCTCTTCCTCAGAATATTTCGAACAGGACAGACGTACTTACTGTCCGCTCCCTTCATAGCAGCAGCATCACAACACCATGAGGAAAACTATCTAATTTATGGACCTCTTGAGTCTACTCTCTTAGATCAAGGGTTCCCAGTTGAATATGAATTAGTTGCATTCAATCCGCCACACACAGGAACACCTTCATTTCGACTCTAACCTTAGCTATGTCTACTGCGACACGTAATTTAATCAGACATCCAGCTACTTCATCCCTGGGCAACATTTTCTGGAGACATTCATGCTTCTCTCCCACAACAACCAGGACCACACAATCATGGGTGACTACATCATTCCTGTCCTTAACCAGCAAACACGACCTTTGCTACACCTATGCCGACCATATCTCACTCAAACATTCAACAATGCCTTAACGGTGGCGACGCACAATCCGCTCAGACATCTAGCTGCTAAAATTCCTTCTGAACTCCATAACTATTTCCTTCCTTCCTTCCTTCCTTCCTTCCTACGAGACTTGCAGCATAGAGGTACCCTTTATTCTCGCTGCCATTAAAGACTATCATAAAAACTTTTCGACATCTTGGTTCTTGTCTACTTTATTTACAACAACATAGTGAGGAGATAACGTAACAATACGTAACAATATTTCCTCGCTAAAAGTATAACAGTAATATGTCCAATATGTTTATAGAAATTGTCGCTTCATTATCTTGATACACTGTTCGATGGTCAGCCTGCCTACAGTAGCACGAGAGAAAAAGAAAATCTGTAAAGATCTGTGAGCAGAAACACAAAGAGACCCCTCACCCGACCGAACTCTCTGAACGCCAACTTCTAACTGACAACTAACAACTTTTTCAAAATTCGCTAACTTTTATGTCTAAATTCAGGATATCAGTTGTGTGTTGTCATCTTGCAAAGTTATAACGTCATTTCACACGTGTCCCAAATTCACTGTTTTCATTTTCCCAATCAAACCTGTGATAAGACATGAATCCATTTTTATTACATTTGGTCTTCCTGTGTTGGTTGTTGGTGTGCTCGCTTGAACCTTCCGATTTGACTTACATTTCCGCTCAAATATTTTTGCCAAGTTTAGAGCTAACTGAAAAACTCGCGGCCCAACCAAACCAGATAATAAAATAATCTATACAATCAACCATCTCGGCAACTGGGTCGTACATTAGTAATACAATTTATTGAGTATGAGACATAAATTATTTGCATACGGTTCTATAGTTTCAAATAACTAATTATAATCCTCAGTAGATGATTGAACAGTTTTATTCAACCCATAGATGGGATCCTGACAGGTATTACCTATTCGAGTCGGAGTGGACCTGTGAGTAATGGCAATTAAAGGATGTACTGGGTTTTTATAGGATAATTTTAGCTGGAGAAGTTGGTTTGTTAGTAGCGAGGGAAAGTTTGTTTGTTAGCGAGGATAGGTTATAACGTATGTGTGTTTACGTTGAGTTGTTTCCTCGCTTAGTGTTGTTAGTCCCCTCGCTAAGGTTGTGAGAAATAAAAGGTAGAATGATGAAGAAGAAGTAAGATGGCGAAGGTCGAAAGGTGTTTTTAGAAATAGGTTTTTATTTGTAGCATGGAATATTGGGTTTGCTTTTGGTGCTGCAAGACTCGTGAAAGGTTGTGAGAATTGAGACGAAATGGCGTTATGAGAAGTTGAGAAGGCAGCGTGTGTCGTCGGACGTGTGAGGGATTGTGTTCGTTGCATTTTGACGAAAGACATGTTGCAGTTGTAGGAATTGAACTTTGGATGTCACCGTGAGTTTCGTGTCTGGTATTTGGGGAGAGTAGGCGTTATCTCCATTAAGGTGGCCCAGAGGTGAATTGAAAGCTAGCGTGTCGAGAGCGGGATTACGCTCAGATCAACATAGCCAATTTTGGGGGGACATAAAGTTGTACCTGTGTGAGGCATGTTGAATGCATCTAATTTATATTCAACTGGGATTCCTTGTAAGGAATCCATATATTTAGATGGGTTCCCTCGTTTGTCCATGCTGCTGCTGCTGCTGTTGCTATTCTAGAGCCGCAGTGAGGCGTACGCACTGAGCGGCATTGTCCAGCTAAAAAGCATCGCTATTGAAGAACGGCCAGTGTGACGTCTGCACTGGTCGGAGTTCTCCAGCCAAAGAGAGTGTGTTTGGCAGCTCACCCAATCTTGTTGGCCGGAAATGAAGGTCCGGGCTGAATAGGATATGTCATCCTGATTGGGTGAAATTAAGTGTCGAATTAAATTGCGCGCCAAACTAAAATACGAAATTTTTCTCTTCTCTACAAGGGTACTTTACATTCCCCCAAAGCTCCCGGACTGGAGCCTCTCCATTAGGTACAGTTGAGGATCATACACCGGATACTCGTTGTGGGGCGTCTTACTCTTCTGCAGAGATTCAGTAAGCGTATTACAGCCCAAGCCGACAGGCGAGATTAGGCCTGAGCTTAACTTCCAGTGCCTGAGACGCCATAGAACGAGAATACTGACCGAACATAAGTAATTTTTACATCCGCTCCTTGGAAAGCTTTCTTCCTGAGGAGAGCTCCACACTAAACCAACCTTGAGTCACATTTTAGCTTCCTGAGAAATCAGATAAATAAAACCTTCGTCTAAAAGAGGCGTGGGTCAGGTTCATTGTCTAAGCCGGAACCACGTCTTAAAGTGAAGAATACTCGCGAAAATCAAGCAATTCATTTTCACGAACTGCCCTTAACTATGTATGAAAATTTAACCTTATGTTGTATCGTACCTGTAGCCGAGGGGGCTAAGAAAGTTGAATAAAAAAACAAAGAAGCCGTATGCCGAAAGAGACGACTGAAAAAATCGAGTTATACTAAAATGTCTTCTTATAAATGAAAAGATCTTTTTTTTATGCTGCCCGATACACTGGTTTAATCTCTTTCAAGTTTCAAGTAACATATTCCTTTCACCTCTTTTTTATTATAAGGTGTAAATATCATAAAATATCGATTTATTTTCACTGGAAGAACACTCCTTTTTACTTTTCCTATCACTTTTAAATACATGAACTCGGAAGAAAAAAAAATAGATAATAGAAAATAATATCTGGGTGGAACTTTTTTTAATAAGGGACACAAATACAGATTTTTTTTCCTTCACGTGGTACGATAAGATAATATGTTGAACTATGAACGAATTAATATTGTCCTATTTAAATAACTTACTACAAATTGTCAGTGAACCTTTTCTGTAAAACTTTCATTTACATAGTTAATTTACTTATTAGTATCGGTGATTTGACCTTAAAACAAGAACGAAGCTAGATGAGAACATTTTAGATGTGTATATAACTTGAAAACAAAAGAGATGGCTCCCACCTCAGGAGAAAATGTAAACATTGAATTAGATGGAGCTTCTGTGTTGGCGAAAGCTCTTAGAGAGCAAGTAAGTTTAAATTATAATATCATTTTGGTCTGAAACATAATTTAATTGACTGATATGGAAAGATAATTGTCATATTTTCTCGGTTTTCGTTTTGTTTTTTATTCGTTGATTTATCTTATCTCATAAAACAAAACTTATATCAAATAGCAGTCTCCTGTCGTATCTGGGGAACTTGTTTAATATTTACATGTTGAACAGTTAAAAAGAAAGGAACAACTTTTAGTTTTGTTAATATTTAATTTTTTTTTTTTTCTAAATTAGATTTGAGTGTCATTCAAATTCTCTGTGCTCTTCACAACTTCGTTTCGTTTCTACAGAATAAGAATAAAAATTAAATCAACGGTAGAACGAAACGCCTCCTTCCAAGATCGAACGATTAGTACTTAAAAAATATTTATCTAAAATAACGTTTAAGTTATTAAAATAAATAGCTGGTATTTGTCCAGAATATCCAACTGAAGTATTTGCATTTATTTACAAAGAAGAAAGGTTCCAATTATTGGATTCATTTTTTACTGGAATACCTTTTTTAAAAACATCTTCAACCCTCGACAATTCACCCACTCGTTTTATTTCTTTAGTCTTTCCCTCCCCCAACCACTAAAACTTTCTAAATTGGATTTTTTTTTCATTTGGTGGAAACTTAAAATGTAGTAAAAGTAATCACTGAAAGTTACTCTTATCTGGACGGTGACTGTATTATATTATTATTTATTTGTATATTAATGTAGACAGTTGCTTAGAAGCATATACTCGATAAGTACCACACTTTTAGCTGTTAACAGTTGAAATAAAATGAAAGGGGGGAGTATTTATTAATTGTTTCTTCAAAACATCAAATATTTATTCTTTGATTTGACGACTGCTCTAGAATTACCACTGAATTGTATAAATTGATTTTAGATCAAAACCTTCTTAGACTATGGATGTTTTACAATTTTACTTACTAGCAGAAGTTTCCGGGAATTAAAAAAACACAATTAAGGGTGATTCCCCCCCCCCTTTCAGCTACTGAACATTTAAGTCTAAAGTGAGAATGATGATTTAAAATCTTCGAATTAAAAATTTTTAAACAAAGAAATTACGGTGGGAATGTTGGTCTTATTTGAATTTTTTTTAAATGAGAACGATAATAAAATGTTTGAAAGTTGTTTTTTTTTAATCTCTGAAACTTTCAAAATAACGGATTTTCTAATTATGATAGACCTATATTTCTCCTCGACCTGGGAATTTACTGTTAAGACAAATTTCAAAAACTAAGTCTACTAATTATTTTGCTTATAGAGTAATATATATTTGTAACAAAAGCAGCAACTGTGTAGAATTTTAAAATTGATGACTTCAGAAAAAAATCTTAAGAAAAAGAACTTAAGAAGGCCTTTTTTCTCTTCTTCTTTTCTTTTTTTTTTTTTTTTTTTTTTTTTTTTTTTGAAATTATTGGATGAATTACTTAACAGAACTTAATCTATATATAAATTTTAAAAAAAAATCATTTTAAAATTATTTTATTCAAAATGTATTTGGTAAGTGATTTCAAAACTTTTCAATTGTGATTAATGTTTTTAGCTAGTTTCGGGGACAAACCTTAACCTATCCCCAATAGTTTAAGGTGGGAGCTTTGCTCCGTAATTAATTTAAATAAGTACAGATTATTTTTATTATTTTAATCAACTTGGTTTTGAATTTTTAAAAAGTTAATTCAGAATTAAGATTTTTAATCGATTGCATTTCCTAATGCGATCGCCTCGTTTGATGTGTAATGACCGGCGAATTTGGATAGCAGACAATTGTTAGTAGGTTTGATTTTTCACTTCGTTCACCATACTTTTGACCTTTTACTGAGTAAATGCCTATTGCATTTTTAGTCTTGGATAAAAGTGCAGTAAGGGTGATCCGGGGCTGAACTTTTTGAACCTTATTGTTCCGATCCAGGTATCATTGGGGAACAAGAAACTTTGAACAGTTTACCAAATATTTTCTCGTTCCTAAATTATTCTAACCGCACTTTTTACCTGAACTATTTCTACTGAGTGGAAAACTCAAAATAATGACAGTAATTTGAGTGGTCAGTAAAATAAAATTGAGTATGGACTAAATGATTCTTAATCGTCTCTATTCTTCTAAAATTATTTCCTAAAATTACAGATGCATTTTCAACAAAATAAAACATTTGCCCTAGTGGAAAATCCTAATTTTTTTCTTACAAATAAGTAAAGTTAGCGACCGTAGTCGAAGGTGACCCGAAGGCTCTCTTTTCAATAGCTACTACACCAAGATGTAGGGGAGGGCGCTACTCCTATACTCCAACTATAAAGAAAAGCTGTAAATAAAACTCAAAATTGAAAAAAATTACCATTTCTAATCCTACTGATTTTATTTCCAATGATAAAAAATGACATTCTGTTTCCAATAATTTTACTAATTGGAAAGCAAAGTAAATGTTTCAGAAATTTTAAAATAAAGATTTTTTACGTGGTGTTTTGGGGTTTGTTTTTTTTTTCCTAATTTAATTTTAGGATAAGAAACAAAATTTCAAAAAATTTTTCACTTAAATTTCAAAATGAATTGATTTTTTTTAAAAAATCGAAAAACTAAAACAAAACAAAAAATTACATGAATAGCTAAACAATATTCAAATTTTTTATATATCAAAGTGAAGAAAGTTTTTTTATGCACAAGTCTTTTTTTATGCTTAAGGATAAAATGTTCACTTTTCTTTAAACTCAATGAATAAGTATTAAAAAATAAATTATTAAACAAATCAAGTACCTAAGATTATTTACAAACAATTTACTTTTAAAATAAACTAGATTAAAAAGTTGATTTAAAATCATCAAAACAATTGATTACTTCCCTTTATAGACCCAAGGTCACATCTAAAATAGTGTTTCTCAATGTGGGTTTGAGAAATTTTTCCAATGGGTCTGGAGTTGGCACTTAAAATGGACCTTCACTGACCACTTGCAAAACTTGAGAGAATATATGAAAAGATTTTTAAGATATGATTGAAATGACCCTGCCTAAATAGATTATGGACGTTGTACATTTTGATGTCTTAAATGAGCCAGACATTGATCTCATTATTGCTGCAAAACTTCTTGAACTAAAAGAGACCCAAGTAATAATAAGAATTGAAAGGATTGATTGGATGGCTTAATATAAACCTTCCCATCTGTTGCTCTTTGAAAAAGTTGTTCAATTTTTACTTGGTTTTCTCACCACCTGCAGCAAATGATGTATTCACAAAGAAATGTAATTTATTGCAGATTGAATAAAAAGACAACTTACACCTGATGCTGAACCTGAACCAAGATTTGGAAGTTCAACTTGACAAACTGATAGACACAAGGAGCAGTGTAGTCATTAGCCAGGATTTATATTTTCTGCTACATACAAGGATCATTAAATAAGTTTCCAGACTTTTTTTCGTATGGGCACTTTTATTGATAGTACACACATGAAACTCTAGTCCCCTTCAAAGTAATCTCTGGCTGCAATGCACTTGTACCATTCCAACAACTTCTGGAAGGCCCCATGGAAGTCTTCTTTTGTGAGTGTGTCAATAACCTTTGTCACAACCTCTTTCATCTCCTCAATTGTCTCATAACGACAGTATCTGAGCTTAGGGAATAAGCAAAAGTCACAGGGAGCAAGGTCAGGACTATAGGGAGGCTGAGGAACTGTCTTGATGCCCATCTTGGTCAATTAGTCTGTGACAAGGATGGAGTTGTGGACTGGTGCATTGTCCTGGTGGAAATGCCACTGACCTGATTTGAAGAGGGCTGGCTTCTTCTGACAGAATCTCTTCCTGAAAAACTTCAACATAGTAACCCTAACCGTTTGGTCAATCAACTCTGGTGTATTGACTTCCTTACTCCTCCCACAGCTCTCATCATCCCAGCCTTCCTTGAATCTCTTATGCCACTCAAAAACTAATGCTCAATTCATGCAAGATGGTCGAAAAGCAGTCTGAAGCATTCCATACGTTTCTGTGGCATTTTTTCCAAGTTTAGAACAGAATTTTATTGCATATCGTTCTTCTAAAGTGTACTCATGTCCAGATTGCATTTTTGAAATTCACCAGCTGTAACAATCGAGCTTTAGTAGGGTGTATTCAAATTCCTGCTGTAGCTGTTCATTTGAACCTGAAATCCTAAAAATTGGTCAGTCATCTCAAGATGTATAGCAATAACATAGTGAATTTTCAAGAGTCTACAACAATTTTAAATGCCTGTACAAAAAAGTCTGGAAACTTATTGAATGCACCACATTCTTCTTTTGTAAATAAAATGTATTTATTATTACTTATCTGGCTCATTGGCCTAGTGGGTAGAGTGTTCACCAATGGTCCGGGAGACCTGGGTTCAATCCCAGGTCGCATCATACCAAAGACTTTTAAAATGGTACTTGATACCTCCTTGCTTAACACCCAGCATTATAAGGTACGTATCGAGGGTAAAGTGGAGCAATCCAGGGAAAGGAGTGGCGTCCTCCTCTATGCCTTGGTGTGGTAGCTGTTGAAAGGGGAACCTTCTGGTCGCCAACTTTACTTTACTTACTTTTACATAGAATTTCTATCTCTGCTTATGTGGGCTTAAAAATTTTTAACACCAAAAATGTGAGGCCATAAAGAAGAAAAGGTTGAGAAGCACTGATCTAAAGGTAGCAATTTACTATGCTTTTTGTTTAGATATATCACAAGTCCATATGAATGTGGCAAGCAATGAGACTCAAACTCATTCAGTGCCCCATTCATATGGCACTGATCAAGTACTATTTTTTCAGAGCCAGAAATAGTTTTAGTTGAATAACTAAGCAATTTGATCATAAAAGTTATCAATAATAAAATAGTCACTTATTTAAAAAGATCACAAAAGAAATACATAAGAAAACAGCTGTCATAATTGGAATTTTAAAGCTGAAAATGCTAATTAGTGATCCTCTGTTAAACTAGAACTGCAAAGTTGACTTTAGCATACAGTGCATGTGTTCAAAAAGTGTTGAGACAGATGCTATATTTACCAAGACAGAAATGAACAATTAATGAAATGTTAATTTTCTTCAGAATAGTACCCTTGGCATTCAAAGCCTATATGAAACTCGTAATTTTGATTTGGTGTGAAGCTTTGCTACCATGATTTGTTTTTAGTGTTTTTCACATCCTCTTGATTATCTTTTTTTAAAAAAAAAAAAAAAATAGCTGAGCTAGTTCTGGTAAGTATGAAGGGTGCACACTTGCACAATCCCATGTTTCACCAAGAACATTTTGTCTAAAATGTATTGAGACTTTCTCTTTTATTCTTTTTCAAATTGGCATTGACTCATCAAGATATCATCATTTTTATTATATAAGTTTCTCAGATGAACAAACATTATTTGATTTTTTTTTTTTTTTTTTTTTTTTTTTTTAAATTGAAACCTTCAGTCTCCATGCTTTTAGATGATATTTCATAAGAAACGTTATGCTGGATGTAATAGTTTGGTTTCTTTGTTCAATGGCATATCAACTCTTTTTAGGTTATTTAATGCCAAAGCCATTCTCCTAGAAGAACAGTAGTTGTACTATTTAACCCATAACTGGGAGGATAAGGGGGTTCATACCTTTCGCAAGGGTATTTGCCCGAAAGTGAACGTAATAGCGTGACTGGAGTACAAACTCGCGTACTACGATTACGCAGTCCATCGCTTTAACCATTACACCACGAGGACACCCCCTGGATGTAATAGTTGAATTATATCAGAATATGTAGCTGTTATTTTGACATGGATACGGACAACCACTTATATATACATATTTGATTTGATTTGGATAATGAGTTAAAGCTCTTTTTACATCAGAGTTCATCAGTATTCCATTAATAATTATTTTATAAAATAATTCAACTTTTAATTAATATTACTTTCAACTTTTTTGTTGTCCAAGCTTATTGCTAAAATCACCATACATCTTTCACCATTCATTGCTAAAGGCTGATTTTTCTGTCTGTTGATTTATAAAAAATTTTTTAAAAAGCCAGGATTTCCAATGCTGATTTTTCAAGGTTGGTTACCAAAATCTTGTCCATTTACCAAAACTTTCCTTGTTCTCTAATGATACCTGCATTGGAAAAATTTAGTCTAAAAAAAAAGTTTGGCTTTTGAGTTACCCTTATATTTTTAACATAAAAAAATCTACTTATTTAATTCATTTGTCACATGTCAATGACAGGTATGTGACAGAGGTTGAAATGATCCATTTTGACTTAATGGAGAGAAAACTCTGAGAACTACATAACCAAGACAAAAGTTGAATAGTTCAAACTTATTTTTATTATTATAATATTCAAAGAAGGGGCTTAAAAAGGTTTCTCTGGAACAGGAATTGAGGGAAAACATACTGGAAGAAGAAAGTTATTTAAAGAGTTAATAAAGCCAGGTTAATTTTATTTTTTTCCAAAAAAAAAAAAAAAGGAAAAAAAAGACTACTGAATCAGCATGTCTCCAGACACAACTAGAAAGTTACCAGTTAACATTTGACTTCCATGAATACCAAATCTTTTGGCTAAAAGAAAAGTGATTTGTTTATTTAAAATACTCATTATGTATGAATCAATATTAGTCATGAGTGGAGTGTAGAATATACACCATTTAAACCTAATCCCACCTAAATTTTGAATTCTCAGAGTCAGAAGTCTAATGGTGGATGAGTTGCAATGCATCTTTATGAAAGATTAACTGATAAGTCAAAATCCAGCTCTTCAATTCACCTGTCATGTGTCAGTGATAGACATTTGCAGTAGTTTTGATTTTCGGGTTAACAAAGTGGGTCACTCTCTAGAAAATCTTATTGGGGAGATAGAATTGGTCATCTTTATTTTGGCAGGGCCAAAGGATATGAAGACTGCCATTTTGGCCAGACAGTCAAAGAACAATGGACAGTCTATAGAAACAGTGACTATTCCAATATCACATGACCAAGATATTCAAAGATGTGCTAATGATGAAAGACTTTAACAATTGGGAAATAGACCCAAGTGAAGAAACTACAACAGAAAATATCAGTGCATCAGCCCATAGAGTTATAAGTAATGATCATCTTTATCTGATAAGAACCAAATGAATGAAAGCCAAAGCCCAACAAACTAACTAAAAGAGTAGAGCAGAGACAATTACACTATCTCAGTCCATCTCACCCCCAGAGAAAACTTTACGAGAATCACCAGAAAATATACACATTTTCTACAGAAAAATTAACGAGAATATTCTATAATTCATGTCTGTGAGACTCTGCTCAAAGATTTCAGCCAGGATTCTTCATAACAGTTTTTAACTTCATCAAACTCTATGTATACTTTAATTGATGTTTTACAACCTTTTCCTTCCTTTTTATTACCTGTCTTACTTGTTAAATAAAATTTTATTATTTTTTACTTTCTTCTATATATTTCTTAGTGTTTAATATCCTAAGATTCTCACAATTAGTTCATACTATGCTTGTGAATATAATAATATAACTGTTTCAAAATTGGTTTCAGGGGAAGCCCTTATGATGTAGTGGCTGAATTGCTGGATTGTGACATTGTAGTTTGCCAGTTGAAACTCTAGTCTCGCTATCATATTCACTTTTGGATTAAGACACTTGGAAAAGATGTGAAGCCCCTTATCCCCCACCAGTTATAGGTTAAATAATACCACTACTGTCTTTCTACAAGAATAGTTTTGGTATTAAATAACCTACAAAGTTTGATCTGCCAAGAAATCAACATTGGTTTCACAGACTTCAAGTTGGTCTCTCTTGGTAATTAATATCTAGGTTTGGTTTCTTTGTTTAATGGCATATCGACCTTCATAAGTTATTTAATAACAAATCCATCCTTCTTAAAGAACAATAGTGTGGTACTATTTAACCCATAGCTGGGAGGATAAGGGGGTTCATACCTTTCTTTAGGGTGTGTGTCTGAAAGTGAACCTAATAGCGCGACTGGAGTTTGAACTTGCTTTGACCATTACACTATGAGGACACCCTCTAATATAAATCAGAACAATTCAGTAAGTTTTAAAGTAGGTTTTATTTATCTTGTGATTTAAAAAAAATAAAAAAGTTTTTCACTAAGTCAAAATTTTAAAAATTAGATTTATATTTTTACAAGCAATACTTTAAAAATGTCTAAATTTTTGTGTTGAAAAACATTCTACATTATGTATAGTTTACTGTTATATTAGAAAAGATATTAAATTCCATGATAAACCTGTTTTAAGAGCACATGCTTCCTTCTAAACCAGTGGTGATAAACATGTGACTGGTGGGCTAGATCCAGCCTACAGGTATGTTTTGTTCAGCCCAAGGCTAAATTGTATTAATTTTGACCAGCTACCATTTTTTTTTTTTTTTTTAAGTATCCCAATAACTTTCTGCAAGATAAGGTCTTTAAAAACAAAGCAGCAGCTCAAAATGTCTTTGAAGAATTCTTTGGTTCCAGAATTCTAGATATCTCTATTACCAGAATAAATTGATTTTTAGTAACAATGCATAAATTCTAATAGTTCTTATTTTGATGAATGAATTTTATTCTAAGATGAAATATACTTCTCTTGTTAAAAACTGCAATTATTTTTGTACCAATCTGTTATTTTCTGCTGGTTGTTCGAATTTGAATATATTGATTTAAAGATGTGATTAAATAAACTATAATCTTATTTCATAAGAAACTTTCAAGTTTAATTTTAAAATTTTAAATCTGTTAATGGAAGTTTTATAATGTACTGATAAGAACACAGTAAGTAAATTTTACATTAAATGCTTTTACTGTTTTTTTTCTTTTTTTTCCTCTTTTTTTAAATTTTATAGGGGGTGAATTATGCCTTTGGAATCGTGGGTATTCCTGTGGTTGAATTGGCAATGGCAATGCAGGCTCAAGGCATAAAGTTTGTGTCAATGAGGAATGAGCAAGCTGTAAGTTAGAATTAATTATCAATAGTTTGTAAAGTAAATTGGCTTCATTCACATAAAAATGTTTGTTTTTCTAATATTTTTATTCACATGAATTATTGTCCTGGTTATTACATTCCCAATATTTCAGTTGCTGTATCTTCCAGCCTACTGTTGTATACTCATTTGCCGTATCATAACGACTCAATAATAGTAAAGACAGACGCACGCAGAAAGATAGACGCAGGAACAAACGACGCAGGATAAAGACGCATGAATAAACGACACACGCAGTAACAATTAAGATGCAGGAAGGAAGACGCAAGAAGACTTCTTTAACAACATTTTACCTCTCACTTAATTGCCAGGGTTTGAAAGGGTTGTTCAAAGGTTTGCATGTGAGAGGGTGTTGGAGACCGAACGTAAACTTCATATTTTGACCTCCACTACTTATGACCGTCACGTTGTGTCTTTCTTGTTCTCTTAGATGCTCAACCAGAGGTCTTGGGGTCCACTGCTGGATGCTGGCTTTCTTTATGGCATCTTATCAGCATCTTCTCTGGACCCCTAACTCCATCGGGGGTTTCCGAGGACCCCCTCGGTTGGGTGTGGCTTTCCCTACCACATCTGGTCTCTAACTCTCTGGAAGTCTGCTGGCAACTGCATCGGGGGTTTTCCGAGTGCCCCCTCGGTCAGGTGTGGCCTTCCCTACCACATCTGGTCTTTAGCTGTCTGGAATTCTACTGGCAACTGCTCTGGGACCCAAACTCAACTGAGTTAAATAATAACTCAACGCCCACACGATCGCCTACTGGATCTTTGAATCGGATGTTTAATCGTCATCAAGCGGAAATAACTGTCATGCAGTTCAGAGGTTACTCTCCTCTGGTGCATCACTGTAGTGGCACAATAGGACCTTCACCTTGTCCCATATCATGAGCCTTAATCCGCCCACGCGATCTCTTCCGATTACTGGCCATTGGAATGTGTCACTTCCTTCCGGTGTATCACCTTGGAATAGCATTTTTGGGCTAGGTCGAGGGTCAAAATATAACACTACTTCAAGTGTCTTTTATTGTAGTCACCAACTATTAGAAAATTATGAACGAAAGAAAAAACAATATACATGTTCTAGTAGAAGAGGTAGACACTAGGTTTAAGGCTCTTAAAAATGATCTCTGGATTATCCTGTGGGACAGCGGTTGAGAGGATAAAAAAACTTGGTTAAGAGCTTCTAGATGGGCTGATGTTCAACAGAAAGAAAAGCTTCATTACAAGGCTAAAATAACAAAAATTTTGAAGCTTATGTAAGGCTTCCAGAAGAGCTAGGATCATTGAATAACTCATATTTACTCAGGCGAGTCAAAAGTTTTACAGTATTTTGCTACATGCAAGTTTGTGGCACATATATCATGTGGCAGAAGCAGTTCAAGCTGTAGTGATACCCACTGTTGTTAGAAATACCATGCCAGTTGGTATGTTGACAGATTGATATTTATCCATGCCTCCTACCGGGCAAGATTTGACACGTCTTTTTTAAAGTTGAGATTTGGGGAGGGGGAGGTCATGCACAAGCTGAGACTAGTGCACTGCTCGTCAATGCTGGTCATAGATTTACTAGGTGCAATGCAAACTATGCTTGTCATTGTTTGGTCTCCCAGCATGAATGCCAGGTGACCTTGCTAGTCATAGAGTCATTAGACCTGAAGTTCTAGTGCAATGTGAACCTATGCTTGTCATTGTTTGGCCACCTGGCATTCAAACCAGGTGGCCTGGTGCTAGATTGGAACAGTGAATTAATACTGTTGGCCTTCGCTACACACCTGGTACATTGACAAATTGGGCATTGCTTCACTTTATGTGTGATTTGAAGGCTGCACAGATGAATAAGCAACATAGTTTAATTAGAGAACTTACAGTTTACAAGTTCAAACTGAGCCATAACACTTCAGAAACAAGCAAAACTATTTGTTGTGCTAAAGGTGAAGATGCAGTTGATCACAGTCCAGTGACCAGATGGTTGAAGAAATTTTGCTATGGTTGCAAGAACCTCAATAATCAGTCAAGGTCAGATAGGTGTAAAAGCATGGATTTTAAGGCCATGTTCCAAATCATATAGACAAATCCAGTGAGTAATACTTATAAGAGATTAGACAAACTAAGCATCTCAAAACCTTGACAAAAGCATCCGAAGCTGCCAAATTGTGCCTCATGTTACCAAAATATTGTAAAACATTACTCACCCAAGTAAAACTTTTATTTCTTGTCGTTGTAGGCTTCTTATGCTGCCAGTGCTATTGGCTACCTCACAAGAAGGTAAGAGCTTTGATTTTTACACAGACAATTCCTTTAGAATCAGTTATTATTTGAGAGTGGTCATCTTGTCATAGCAACAAGGAGTCATAATTATCATAGCTATAAGAAAGAGCCTTTATACAGTATAAGACAAAAACAAAAATTAAAGACAATTGATGATGTCTATGAAAATCTGTGATCACTTAAGGGTGGGATATTCATTTGATGATAATTTCCAGTTTTAATTATTTGAGAAAAAAATCATTTGATAAATAATTGCAATTCAATTTCTTTGCAATATAATGAAGTGACAGTCCGCAATCATTGTAGGTCACAATGGGACCATTTTCAATCTTAGACACCTACTTATCGCCACTAGCAAAAGACTAATCACAATTTAGGATATCAAATTAAGGAAAAGAAAATTTTAAGAAATTTCCTACTTTTTGGTATTTCTGAGAGTTTTCTTTTCAGAAAATTAAGACTTTTAAAATTTGTGACAATAATAAATGGTTCAGTTCTTTTCAATTTTTTTTTGTCTAATATTGTATTGAGGAAGAGTTGTAGCATAGAGCTTAACACACTGGACTGCGACATCATAATAAGTGAGCTTAAATTCCAGTTCCACTATTATATTCACTTTCAGACTAATACCCTTGGGAAAGATATGAACCCCTTATCCCCTCCTCAGCTCTGGCTTCAATAGTACCATTCCTATTCTTCTACAAAGATAGCTTTGGTATTATATAACCCACAAAGGTTGATATGCTATTAAACAGAGACTCCAAACTAATACTGTGTATTCACAAGCCTAGTTCCTATCATAAATGGTAGAGGTATATGTGGCATAATGGTTGTCATCATAGTCAGCAAGCCAAGATGTGGCATAATGGTTGTCGTCATAGTCAGCAAGCCAAGGTGTGGCATAATGGTTGTCGTCATAATCAGCAAGCCAAGGTGTGGCATAATGGTTGTCGTCATAATCAGCAAGCCAAGGTGTGGCATAATGGTTGTCGTCATAATCAGCAAGCCAAGGTGTGGCATAATGGTTGTCGTCATAGTCAGCAAGCCAAGTTGTGGCTAATGGTTGTCATCATAGTCAGCAAGCCAAGGTGTGACATAATGGTTCTCATCATAGTCAGCAAGCAAAGATCAAATTCTTGTCAAAGCTCTTTACATTTCAGTGCACACCAATAGTCTTGGGGAAAAACATGAATCCATCTCTTCTCTTTCCAGCTATGATTAAACTATAGAGTAAGATGGGGTTCTGTCATGGCAAGGTAACTTGAGCAGTGAAGTAGCAAAACCAGGAGCTGGAGTCTCTAACACTTTCAAACCTCTCCATTCAACCTTGTTCTGGAAACTGCTGTGGAGGCACTAATACCAAATTCTATAGCATCAATCTCTTCCATTGGACAACATCAGTATTTTGAGGATGGGAAAACTGCAGTCTGTCATCTATACAACTTTGCTCAGACCTGGGAAGAGATCTAGCCTCTGATTTCTTGTCTCATGAGAGGCGAAATGACAAAAGTAATCACTTTGTCTACACTGACTGTAGTATACACCAACTGCATCTCTGCAGATATCCTGAATATGACACTAAACAATCTGATGGTGAGGTTCCTGTAATGCTGGAGCTTTGGGGAATGCAGAGTACCCCTTTATTGCTATTGCTTCCAGGTCCACTCTGGCCTGGAGTGGTAGCATCTGATAGGGTCCTATCTATGGATCAAATAGAACTAAACTCTGTACTTATGCTAAACTGAATTGTTTGAAATAAAACTGTTTATATATATAAAAATGGATTTAGCATTAAATAACCTACAATGTTTGATGTGCCACCAAACCAAATTCGCAGACTTTCATCAAAATTACTTAATTTAGTGTTAAATGACCTAGAAAGGATTGATATGCCATAAAACAAAACAACCAACCAATAGACATCAGCTCACAGAGTATTATGAGTAGTCTGTGAAAGAAAAAATAATCAGCCTGAATGGTCGAGTTAAGCCTTAGCGGTCCTTTTACACAACACAACCCACTTGATCCAGTCATTCCAAGATGAGAAGAAAGTGCACAGAAGAGAGACACTGCTGTTCACTCTTTATCATTATCAAGAAGTAGTGTTGATAGCACAGATTCCATTGACTCTCTTTCACCATCCATCCTTATCATCCATCATTCTTGGCAGGTCCTCTAACTAGTATTCAGTGTCCACACAGAGCTAATGGATATAAGTCTTTGCTGATTGGACAACAAAGTGTCCATGTGTGAGCTCCATAGGAGAATTTTGCTCATGAGTTTGTTCCTGCTTCACCAGCAATGCCCAGCATCTCTTGTTCATCTTGCTTGGATGGTTTGTGTTGTAGAGTAGCTAGCACCCCTTCAGCACTCTATCACATGGACTGGCTGTTAGCCATAAATAGCCTACGATTTAGGACTTTGGTGATTGATTACCAAGTCGATATTAAGCTGATTAATATCTGGACTGATCTTACTTCATTTGGTTCTACAGCATTTTGACCCTCCTCTATATTTTGTAAGTTCTCTTGTTAATTGTTTGTAACTTATTGTACTGTTTTTTGTATGTATCCACTAGCACTGGATACTGGTGCTGAATGAATATATTAAGCACTCATTCTTTTCTGTGTATCTTTCACCTTGACGATACAACTGTTTGTAAGATGGGAGGCAAGTGGCTATACAGCTGCTATTTTATGAAGTGCTATGTCCCATTTTTTCCTATCCTGCATCACTTCTTCCCCCATTCTACATATCAATCACATCACAT
Organism: Sepioteuthis lessoniana; assembly: GCA_963585895.1. NCBI lineage: Eukaryota > Metazoa > Mollusca > Cephalopoda > Myopsida > Loliginidae > Sepioteuthis > Sepioteuthis lessoniana. Next base: position 60,594,976 of record OY757919.1, read on the forward strand.
GCATGTTAAGAAATTTACTTCACAATATGAGAAGAGATACTACACTGATTCTTGCAGAAACAACCAAGAAAGAAACCGAAAAAGACCACACTGCTCATTATATAGATGGATCAATTTTGTGATGTAATTATTTTCAGACCTGCTGTTTGTTTAGTGGTTTCTGGACCTGGTTTAGTTCACGCCTTGGCTGGAGCAGCTAATGCTGCTGAAAATTGTTGGTAAGTATCTTTTTGTAATTCTGTAAAAAGAAATTGAATAAGAATACGTTTATCTTTCTTTCTGTCCACACTCACATATATATGCATATTGATTTAAGTGTGAGCAGCTTATGAAAATAAGATAAAATTCTACAAGTTCATCGGAAAAAAGATTTTCTAGAAATTTTATTTATTCATTTGTTTTATTATATTATTTTTATTCATTTATTTATTTACTTTTTTTTTGTGATTTGAACTTATTAGACCCCCAAACTTGCTGCATTTTTTTTTTTTTTCAAAAAAGAAACAATTATTTGAAATTTTTTTAAGCTAGGAGGTTATTTTCACATTCTAATTCAATGTAGAACAATCACCTATTTCTGGAACAGTTACAACTGGAAAAGACAAATAATCAGGCAGGTTGATTTATTTTAACTTAGTTTGTTTTTTTTGTTTTACTCTTGGAAGTGGGTGTGTGTCTTATTTTAATACTGGTTCCAAAAGTGGCTGATCACTCTGCATTGAATGTGAATGTGCCCCCTAAAAAATCTTCTTTTTTTTTTTTTTTTTTTAATCACAAGAAAAATTTTTTCCCCAGTGAACTTGAATGATAGCACATGTAGAGTGATACCAAAAATAAAAATAAATAAGAATAAATTAATGATGGTGATAAATAAAAAATACTAGAAAATAATAAATTAAACATAAGTTTAAATGAATAAACAAATCACAAAATTAATATAATGTAGCCACCAATATATTTCTGTCTATTTAAAGTATCATTCTTTACACAACAATATTTAAAGGGATACCCACTATGTGGGAGCCACTAATGATTGCATAGGTGAGAATCTGTCAGTTACCATGCACTGTTAATTCTATGTCAAACTTGGATCTACATATGCTCTTCTACTGATATTGAGCATTCTTCATTTATTAATATAACAAAACTATATATATATATATATATATATATATATATATATATATATATATATATATATATATATATACACACTCATATACACAAGGTGTGGTTTATAGTCAGGTTATGCTAAAAGAACAAGTTTCTGCCATATCACTAAAGTTAAGCAGTGATCAGCTTGCTCTATATTTAAATGGATGTCCACTTAATAACAGTTGGTACCATGACCAGTGTGAAGTCTGTGTGCCAGAAAAAACAAAACTTGAATTCAATTTGTACAAAGCAGCATCAAATCATGCTGATAGCACAGAATTCCTTGATTTTCTCTTGCCATCCATCTCTATCGTCTATCGCTCCTGGCAGGTCTTCTTGCCTGCATTTCTGCATTTAGTATCCATATAGAGGTGATGTATGTAGGTCCTTACTGGTTAGCCAAACTTGGTGCATCCATAAGAGAACCTTGCTTTTAAATAAGTGGGTGCCTTGGGTGGTGTAATGGTTAGCAAGCTAGATTAACAAACTTTCATGAGTGAGTTTAAGTCTCATTTGATGCACTATCTATATGGACTTGTACCACATCTAAGCAGAAAGCTTAGTAAATAACTTCTTTTTTCTATTGTGGATGTCTCGGGTGATGTAATAGTTGGCAACCTAGACTAGCAAACTTTCACAAGTGAGTTCAAGCCTCATACAGCTTTACACCTTATCTAAGCAAAAAGCTTTATAAATTACTACTTCTCTACAAGTGCCCAGCATTCTTCATCTTACTTAGATGGTTTGTGAAATGGGGATAAGTGGCTGTACAGCTGCTATTTTTAGAGGGTGTGGCTTCGAGGATTTTTTCAAAACAAGTAGCATTTTTGTGTAGTTTCTATCTAGCTTTTTAAAACGCTGAAGCAATGGTTCATTCACCTAATGGTGACACCAACTGCTTTGTCAGCTATGAATAAATATTAGGACAGATTGAGCTCTTTACTTTTGTTATAACAACCAGTATAGGAGAAAGAAAACTATGACTTCAAACCAGCTGTACTTACCTTAAACATTGACTTTGCATCACATCCTGGCCACAGTGAAAGGGTTGAGTAATTATATACTCCATTTTGTATTTATTGCATACTGGGTCTATACATTCTTTGACTGAGAACATAAGGCAAAAACTGAAAATAAATATGTAGTTTCTGATGAATCCTGAATTTACTTCTTTCATCATAATAACCAAGGTAATTAAACGGCGATAAGCCTGTTTAGTACTGAGGTGAGTAACCACTGTGAGGCACTTAGGTATTTTAAGTGGCTTGTATGCCAGACTAAGTAAAGCTTAGTAAATAGCAAATCAATGAATACATAATACTGAATATAAAACTTGGTATCCACAGAAAAAACAAGTTCAAGTTACATGGGTGGCCTCTTTATTAATTCTAATTTTTATGATATTAGTTCGAACAATAACCGTAGACTGACCCAATGAATACTTTATATATATATATATATATATATATATATATATATATATATATATATATATATATATATAAAAATTAGCATAATATTAGTCATGATGACATTAAAACATGCTTCCTTTCTAAAAAATAAAAGTCAAATTATCCTCTTACTCATTAATTTATTTATTTACTTATTGAATTTTTAATTTTTTTAGATGAAGCTTTGTCAATCATTATTTATTTTGACTTGTATTTTCCTTTTTCTTAATTTTAATTACATTTGATTGCAACTCGCTCAGGTCATTATTTTTAAGATAGTAAGAAACAGTGCACGTCAGAAATAATAAAAGGTAAGCTTTCAGTGAGACTCTCTCACATCCCCTTTTGCCTGGTTCTTCATACTAGCTGCTTTACCAACTAAGCTACAAGAGCAAATATTATCACAGAAGTACAGATCATTTGAACACTATACAAAATCAATAATAAAGCATGATTGATAAGGCTTCATCTAACAAGTAAATATATGCTGTTAGCATGACTAGTATAAAAGCAATAACAATAACCATTGTGCCAACAGATCAAAACAGCCCAGTTGGCCCTGGGGAATTTGGAATGCCCCTTCATTGCCATTACTCCCAGGTCCACTCTGACCTGGAGTGGTAGTACCTCTAAGGGCCCTATCTATGTGTCAAGTAGGAATGTTTAACCATTTAGCTGTATGCAATCAAATGACTGTTAAATTGCTGCTGTTACATAGGAATGTGTGAAACCATTTAACTGTGTGCAAATAAATGATTGATTTTACATAGAATAATTAGTGTTTGATAGCAATATTTGGAACCATTTAATTATGTACAAATATGTTGAATAGAATTATTAGTGTTATATAGCGATGCTTGAAACCATTTAACCATGTGCAAATAAAACTGTTTATTTTAGGTAGCAATACTTGGAGCAATCGAACTGCATTCAAACAAATGATTAATATTAATGGAATTATTCATGTTAGATAGGAATACTTGAAACTGTTTAACTGTGTGTGAAAATTGAATTATTATTTATACATAGCAATACTTGAAACCACTATGTGCAAAAAATGATTAATGTCAAATAGAATTATTAGTGTTAGATTGATTTGAAACTTTTAACCGTGTGCAAACAAATGAGCTCTGGCTTATTTCAAAAAGTTATCCACAAGCTATTAGTTTAAAAATCATAGATTTATTATATATGTATAAACAGGATTTGGCATTAAATAACCTACAAGTGTGTATATGCCATAAAACCCAACCGACCAACTGATCAAGAGACAAGTATGTAATGGGTTTATAGTTGTGATTTGGCCTTCTGTGATACTATTTGTTCTCACAGCTTAGATGTTAAAGCAGTTGGTATAGAAAACCAGGCTTCTTCAAGAGACAATAGTTAGCCTTGCTGAGAACTTATTTATTGTTGTTTGGAATATGTGCTGTTCCTCATACTTATTGAAATAAAAATCTGATTAGCAATAAAAAATTAAAAGAAAGTACGAGTTAAAAAATGTCCTTTTTAAGGGTGCCTAGAATGCACCAACTGCTTTCTCTACAGAAAGGTTAGACCTCTCCTGTAAAAACAAGGTGTGTCCTATGATACTAAACTGTATCCAGTTGTGAGGCTCCAGTTTTTGACCTCTGGTGGAGTATAAAGTCACCCCTTCATTGTCAGTACTCTCAGGTTTACTCTGACTCAAAGTGGTAGTGTCAGTGTCTATGGGTATAATAGATCTGTTTGAAAATTATCAGTATTACACAGGAGCATAGGAAACCCTATAACTGTGTACAAACGAATATTTATTATTATTATTATTAAAGAGGAATAGTTAGTTAAAACAATTGTGTGCTAATTATTCATGTTATGAATAGTTACTTGAAGCTCACAAACCATCCAAGTAAGAAGAGCAAGACATGCTGGGTACATTCTATGGACTCTTAAAGATGGACACACTCGTGTAGTCAACCAGCAAAAACTTATATTCATCAGTTCTGTGCCGTCACAGAATGTTGATTAGACAACTTGCCAAGAGTGATGACTCGTAGGGATGGATGGTAAGAAGAAATTCAAGGGAATCCATGCTGTCTGCATGCCTTAATGATGATAATTATTTATAAATGATCATCATTAGTTAATTGAAAAAAAAAAAATAGACTTTGGCATTAATAACCCTACAAGTGTTGACATGCTGTAAAACCAACCCGCTAAAAAACTGAGATTAGTATATATCAATAATCATACGAAGGAATTGTTAAAAAGATTGTAGTGTTTTAAGTCATTACTACTTTTAATGCTGTAAAACCAACCAACTGAATACTAGTCAAAAATAATACTGCAAATAGTTATGTTTTTTTGGAGGGGGTCTGTGTAGGGATACAATTGATAATTATCTCCCTTTGAAAATTGGCATGTTCATTAAGAACCCATAGAAAACTGGGAAAGTATTTATAAACTCATGCAAAGTCAAATGTTTAAATCATTAAACTTTCAAGTTACTCCCATGGCATTTATACATCTTCAGTCTTGAAATAAACATCTTCTGATAATTGCCAAAGGTCAGAACCCTTCAGATTACACAAATTTATTTATATACTAAAAAAATATTTATCTAATCAATACTTATGTGTCTATTCTTTTGTACATAATTTATATATGGATGTATAGCAACAGAAATACTTGTAGCTGTTATGTATTTTGTTTCTCTATGATTATAAATTTGTTTCCTTTATAAAATAAACAGCCCACATCATGATGAAACTTTTCTACTGTAACCTTTTTTTTTTTTTTTTTTTTTTTTTTATGCAATGGGAATTAATTCTGACAAGTGTCCAATTTGAAATGCTCTTGTATTTTTTCTTTTCTTTATTTCTAATATTTGATATTCTGATACCAGTTCTAACTGTGAATAAAGTCATTCTTAATGTTAACTTATTCTCCCTCTTTTTTTACTCTTTATTTATTTATTTTATTTTATTTATTTATTTTTTTTTTTTACTATAAAATGAATTCTGTCTGTCCTTTTTAGGCCAATGTTGTTGATTGGGGGTTCTTCTGAACAGCAGCAGGAAGCCATGGAAGCCTTCCAGGAATATCACCAAGTAAGACATTTTCCATTTTTATATTGGCCTAATTCTGGACATTTTAATCAAAAGTTTACCTCTTTTCCATATCTTATATACACGGGATATCTGAAAAGTAAAATACAAATATATACTAATTCATGTTTATTTCTATACAAATAAAATATTTTGTTCTGTTGGTGGAGCTTACAATATACCAACTGTATCTCCTGCACAAAGATAAGAATGCTTCACCCGATAGAAAAAAAAAAAACTGGGTGTTCTGGGTATGACAATTGCATCTAGTAGTGAGGCTCCAGTTTTAAAGCTCTGAAGAATGTAGAGTTGCTCTTTTTTTTTTTTCTTTTGCCATTACTCCCTGGTTCACTTTGATGCAGAGTGGTAATATGTTTTAGGGTCCCATTTATGGGTCTAATAGATATATTAGAAAATTATTACTATTTGATAGGAATACTTGAAACCATACAACTGTATGAATAAATTAATATTATAAACAGTGTAGCTATAATGGAACTTTGGAAATATAATTTTATTTTTTAAATTCTGTTGCCGAAATTATATATATCTATGCAATTTTATTTTTGGTCACAAAGTTTCAGTTCTGTAGATTTTGATAATAAATGATACTTCAGTTCTGATTTTTATTATATTTTCCTAGAAATAATAAAATTCTGGTATATTTGGTTTAGCAGAAAATTAACATTTTATTTGAAAAATTGGCAGTGGTAAACAAGCTGTGTTCAAAAAGTATTCAGACTGTAGTTGTATTTACCAAGACAGAAATGAACAATGAATGAAATGTTAATTTTCTTTACAATAGTCTTTTTGGGATTTTAATAAATGTGTTCCTTTGAGTTTTCCATTGGTTGAAGCACCTCTAGAACTCCTCTTATGATATGGTGTGAAGCTATGTCATATTTCTTTTTAATGTCCCCTATTTTTCAGTTTAGGAAACTAGAAAAAGTCATATGGAGCTAGATCTGATGAGTATGGAGAGTGCTGCACTTACACAATCCTGTGTTCTGCCAAAAACATTTAATTCTAAAAGTATGCATACTGGCTTCATTATTTTTTTCCCAAATTGGCATTTACTCATTGACATCACCACTTTATTATATGAATGGCTCATCTGTGTATATATCTTCATTAAAATTTTAAAATAATTTTAAATTTCAGTCTCAATACTTTATGATCACACACACACACACTCACATATATATATATATATATATATATATATATAAACAAAAAGCAATGTAAAAAACAAATGTTGGCAATAAAATTAGTGCTCAGATGCTCACAAGCAGAGAATTTTGTAGTATAAAACTAAAGAGGTTACTTACTTTCAGATTCCTGCTACTATAGAAGCTTCATGTTCTGAATTTTACCATGGAGGGAGTTCTTGTAGCATAATGGCTAAAATACAGGACTACTGCCTTGAAGTAAGTGAATTCAAACTCCAGTGGTGTTATTACGTACACTTTTGGACTAATACCTTTGGGAAAGGTATGAACCCCATTATCGACTCGGGTATGAATTAGATAGTATCTCTACTGTCCTTTAACAAGCTGGACTGCAGAATCGTAATAAGCGAGTTCGAACTCCAGTCGTGCTATAACATTTACTTTCGGACAAATACCCTTGGGAAAGGTATGAACCCCCTTGGCCTCCCCAGCTATGAGTTAAATAATACCACTACTGTCCTTCTAAAATGGATGGATTTGGCATTAAATAACCCAAGAAGGTTGATATGCCATTAAACAACAAAAACCAAACCAACCTTTAACAAAGATGGCTTTAGGTTTGATATGCCTTTAAACAAGAAACTGAACTGAATTTTATAATCATTTGACAGAAGATAAGAAAGTGAATAATCTTTTTTAGTTATATACACACACAGATAGTTGCTCTCAATTTATTTCTGGGGGAGCCCCCTTGGCATAATGCTTAAAGTGCTAGACTGCAGCCTCAAAGTGGGTTTCAAATTCCAGTTGCACTATTACATTCATTTTCAGACTAATACCCTTGGGAAAGATAGGAACTCCTTTATTCCTTCAACTATGGGTTTAAATAGTATCACTGCTGTTCTTTTGCAGTGATGGCTTTGGTATTAGATAACCTACAAAGGTTGATATGCCATTAAACAAAGAAATCAAACCATTTCTAGTTAATCAATGAAATTCATATTAGCCTGATTGATGGTTTTCTGCTTGCAGTTTCAACATCAAAAATAAGTAAAATTAAATTAACAAAGTTGTTTAAGCAATTCTTGGAAACTTACTTTTCTTATAAAATGACTGACTTGCCTTTCTTTTATCTATTGTTATCTCTGACAAAAATTTCTCCATGAAAATATAACCTCTATTTTTTTTTTCTTGTTTTTCCTAAAAGGTAGAAAAAGCTCGACCATTTTGTAAATACAGTGCAAGGCCAAGTAGCATCCAACGGATTCCTGTTTTTGTGGAAATTGTAAGTTTGGTTTTATCCCCACTTCATTTTTTTTTTCTTTGATAGATATATTGGAGTTTTATTTTAATATTTAAGTTTGTTGCATGTGGGATTTGTTTGGGTTTTTTTCACACAAAAACATAGCTTGTCTAAATATCTACAAGGGTAGATCAATTACTCCATAGTCATATACTGGGTGTATTATTAGCTGAATTTTAATCTGAAATTTTCACTGTTTAAAGTTCAATCTGTTTGATTAATATTCATCACTAAATTTAAATGTATTGACAAAGACTATGTTGAAAAATAGGATTGTTTTACCTGTTTATTTCAAAAGTTGTTTTCATGCCCAGTCTATTTTTTGTCTTTCTCAGATATACAATCTGTAGAAAAGAATTTTTACTACTGAAAACTGCCAACACAAAAAGAAAAATTGTAATAAACAATTCAATTGGAATTCAATGCACCAATTTCAGTGAGTTTTTCATTGGTTGAAGAACCTCTGTAACGTCTTTTGATATGGTGTGAAGCTGCATCATTATTTCTTTTTTTTTTTTTTTTTTCTTTCATGTCTTCCACTTGCTCAATCTTAGATTTGAGATAAATTTTCAGTTTAAGATACAGTTAGGTTTCATGGAGCAAGGTCTGGTTTATCTGCAGCTTGCTTCATTTACACAATCTTGTGTTTCTCCAAAAACATTTTGTGCAACAAGTGTGGAAACTGGCTTCTTATTTTTTTTTCAAATTGTCTCTGACTCCTGTACACTTTGTCAAGATCTCACAATATATAAGTTACTCAGCTGTACACATACATTCAATTAAATTTTTAAACTTTAAAATGTAAAAATTTAGGCTCAACTCTTTTTAATCACACTTTGTACATTCACTCTATACATATTTACCAACCCCTTCTCTCAAGCAGGATATGACACAAGGTCAATTTTTAAGTGGAGTTTAACAGGTTTGAATTCAAAGTTTTCCTTCTCCTAGACTAGTTGCCTCACCAAGGCTGAAGAACCCAGTCTGCCCTACTATTTACCCATAGATGGAGGGAGAATAATTGGAATCATACCTTTCCCAAGTGTATTAGTACTATGTGAAATGCAATCAGTCTCGTCCAGGTTTGAACTCGTGTCACCGTGGCCATTTCCTACGATGATAACCATTACACCACGGGCACCTATATGTTCACTCTATAATAAAATGAGCTGATATCTATATTTACTAATATCTTGATGTGTATTACTCATAGGTTTTCTGATTAAGGAAATCTATGGTCAGTAATGATCATTTAAAGTAACTATTGTACTCTTCTATTAATTTGAATGTTGAATATGCCGACTGCAGCTCTGCTGAGGGGGGAGATAAACTTCCTCCAGCAAGTGTCCTGGATATGACATTAAACTGTATCTGATAGTGAGGCATCAGCCCTGGAGCTTTGGGGAATACAGAGTACCCCTTCATAGCCATTACTCCCAGATCCACTGACCTGGTGTAGTAGTACCTATTAGGGTCCCATCTACTGGTCAAATAGAACTGTTTAATCATTTACTATACTTGAAACCATTAACTGTATGAAAACAAATGATTAATATTAAATTGAATTATTACTATTACATAGCAATGCTCAAAACTATAGCAAATAGAACTATTAGTGATAGCAAAACTTGAAATACTTTAACTGTATGCAAACAAATAAGCTCTAGCCCATTTAAAAATGTTTCCTACAAACTATTTTATTTAAAAATCATATGTATAAACAGGATTTGGCATTAAATAACCATCAAGGTGTGACGGCAAATTGACCAAAATCCCAAAACGGGACTTTATTTTCGCACGTGTGAAGACTGGGCAGGTTAGCACTTGATTCCCTATAGAATAAGTCCTCGTTCAGAGTTTTTCTCTCAGGCATATAAGAACTGGAGACAATGGAAGAATATGGACCGATAGGTTTTAGTCATAATAATATTATATTGTAGTAGTCGGCAACTCCGGTTTCCCGTGTGATATTTTAGGAATTAATCGGACAATTCTAAGCAAGATAACATAAGGCGAATAGAAGCTAAAAAGGAAATGTGACAACAACAAATTCGTAGTAGAACGGCAAAGAACAACATAGACCACATGGTAACATAAAAATACATGAATTCCTTTACTACAGTTATATACACTTTCAAAGTGTCAAAACATATAATAATTGGACAGTCCATGAATATAAATGTCTTTTCTTGACTTTTGTTTTGCTTCAAATTGAGAGAGAGAGTGGTATACAAAATTTGGGTATAAAAGAAAAATGGCCCCAAAGTTACTTATCTTATTTTTCGACGGGGTTCCACTGGAGAATCTTTCTTCTTTCACGGGCTAATAGACTTTGTTCTATTTTTTTTTACACTGGCTTGAAGAACCTGGGGTCCTTCGTGTCTCAGTAATTCTTTTGTCTTCCACCCGGAGTAAAATGGCTATGGTTTGTCTGCCCGCTACCAACCCTGCTCAAAACTTATTTTCTTATCCTTTACTTCCGCTGAGGGGAAGGGAGCCCCACTTCCGTTTTGGGGTCCCATCCAATCATTTGGCTTCTTTCTCTTTCCCCTTCCGGTGTCTGGCGACCTGATGTTACTAAGTACCAACATCTGTTTATCACCTCTGTGACCTACATTCCTCCTTAACGGTCACTTTTTTGACGGCTTGATACTGTCAATTCAAATACGAGGAGTAGTAATTTTATCTCCCTCCTCCCAGTGGGATATCGCGTGACATCATCCGCCTTAAGAGAAGGAAGGGACAAAAGGAATAGCATAAAAAAAAAGGTAATTCATTTCACTGTTCTCTCTCCTTTTCTTTTTCTTCTTTTTTTTTTCACTTTACTTTTCCTTTTATCCCCTTTCTTCTTCACGCTTTGACGAATTCTTTCCTTTTCCTTTTTTCGTCCTTCCAAATTTTCACCATAGAGGAAGACAATTCCTTTTCTCTTTCTTTCTCTCTCTCTTCCTTTCTTTTTCTTTAATCTTGTCTTCCTTTCTTTCTTTTTCTCTCTCGGCTTTTGGCCGTATCATGTTTCAACCTTAAGGAGGTAAACCCCTTTTTCTTCGTCACTTTTGACGACTTTATAAGCTTAATTATCAAGCTCTGGGGAGAGGAATTTCCTTTTCTTTTCTCTCCTCTCTTTCCCCTCTTCGTCACTTGTTGACGCGCCTCTTTCTCGTCCCTCTCATATTTCAACATTGGGGACGAGAATTCCTCTTCTTTGGTTTCTCTCTCTCTCTCTCTCTTTCTTTCTCTCAACAACTACGAAAGATTATTCCGCTACTACATTTTCGTAGGGCGTTAGAGAAATAAACCTGGGTATTTTTTTATTAATTTCTCTAAGCCCTCTCTCTCTGAAACAGACAACTGGCTTAATTTTTCCTCGAATTTATTCGGCATTTCCGAGTTCTTAATTTTTCGAGGTGGGCCTTCTTGACGGACATATCTCTTTAATTTATTTGCATGACACACTTGTGTCTGCTTCTTTCCCTCGTGGGTATCAATCCTATATGTCCTCTTGTCTATTCTCCGTGATATTATGTATGGACCTATATATTGTCCACCACAGTGTGGTCCTTTATTTGAAGATAGTAGCAGGACTTCGTCGCCCTTTTTAAATTCTTTCTTCTTAGCCACTTGTGAAGGTTCTCTCATCTTTCTCTTATCTTCTCGATAAGTCTCAGGGAATTTATTCCCATTATTCGTTGGACCTTCATCCTTTCTCTGACGACTGGTCCTTTTCTCTTTCTGTTTATTGAGGTGTGGAAGGTTCACTTCTTTCCTTTCCACTTTCTCACTCTGCGAGCGACTATGTCATTTGTGCCGCCCACGTGGCTCAGCCGCCATCTTGTCTCCTTGTTTGGCGTTCATTCTTGCCATCTTTTTTTCTTCATTTTTGGCGCTCATTTTCGCCAACTTGCTTTCTCCATTTTTGGCGTTCATCTTCGCCATCCTCTTTCCATGTTTGGCGTTCATTCGCGCCATCTTGGTTTCTTCATTTTGGGCGCTCATCTTCGCCATCTTACACGGGTGACACTTTTTTGTTTTTACTTCATTTCCCAGTATGAGGGAAATTCCTTTCATAGGTAGCTTGTCTACCACACCAACTTGAATTGGTCCATTTTTCCACTGGGACTTTAGGGTTATTTTACATAGCGGTATTTTTACCCTCTTTCCGCCAATACCCTCTATCATCACAGTCTCACGTGTTGCTTCTATTACCCCTTTAGGTAATTTATTTCGTAGAAGTAACGACTGAGATGCTCCTGTATCACGCAAAATTGATACTTCCACTGGTCCTTCATGTGGGCCTCTTATCATCCCTTTTTTCGTCCAAGGTCGATAAGACTTGTTTCCTCTAGTTGTTGTTACAGCTCCTTGAGGTTTTCCCAACTGGGTCTGGTTTCTTTCAGGACCTTTTCCAAGCTGACACCTTATGGCTATGTGCCCAGCCTTTCCGCATTTATAGCAGACCACTGTTCTGCTGCTACTTTGGAAGGTCCTTCTATTTTCTTCCTTGGGTCCTCCTTCTGGGCTTAGCTCTGCTTTATATTTCACTCTGCTTCCCGTGTACGTTTTTTCCTTCGTCTTTCGGTGTGTGAGGATGTATTCGTCTGCTAGTGCGGCCATTTCATAAGTCACGTCAGTTTTTCTTTCACTTAGGTGAACCCTGACTTCTTCTGGCACTCAGTTTAAAAATTCTTCAGCTAATATTAGCTGCTGGAGTTTCTCAGCGTCTCCGTCTATCCTCTTAGAGTCACACCACTTATCCAGCGCATTCTCCTTTTCTCGCAGAAATTCCACATAAGACTGGTTTTCCGTTTTTCTCTGTGTTCAGAATTTCTGTCTATAAGCTTCTGGAACCAACTCGAAGCTTTTAAGAACTGCTGCTTTCACCAAATCATAGTCGGCGCAATTTTCTGTGGGCAGAGTTGCATATGCTCTCTGTGCTTTTCCTGTCAGCACAGTTTGGAGTAGCATTGACCAACATTCTTTCGGCCATCCGAGATTTAGTGCCGTTCGCTCAAAATGTGCGAAGTATCCGTCTACGTTGGCTTCTTCAAATTTTGGGACTAGCCTCACTTGCTTCATTACTTCGAAACTGTCATGGCTTCCTTTGCGTCCTCTTATTGCCAAGTCGACTTCTCGCAGCCTCGTTTCTTGCTGAATTTTTGCTTTCTCCAGTTCCATCTTATTTCTCTGTAGTTCCATTTGGGCTTGTATTTTGACTTTCTCCAGTTCAATTTGTTCTGGTGTCATTCTTATTATTTCTGTCGGTAGCTCCTCTAATGCTGCTTCCTCAAACACACTTTCGTCCACCATGTGTTCGACTATTTTTCTAATGAGTTCATGTTTCTTCATAGTTTTCTGAACATTTAACTCAAGCTTCTCGCCAATTTTCACTATCTCGCTTTTTCTCAGCCTCTCCAACTTTTCCATGGAGGGTTCTTTTAAAAAGTTTCCTATTTTGTCCATTTTTCTTTAATTTTCCCAAACAGTTATATCAAGGGTAATTTTTGACTGTTTCGACGATATTCCTTTTTTCTTTCACAGTCTCCCAGGGTAGATTTAGACGGCAGGAATTGTCATATGACTACAAGCAATAAATATTATTTATAATAATAATTCCGGTAACGAGCCCCCATTTTAAGTCTGAGGTCGGGAAAAAAGGATTAAAATATCCCCGGACGAGACACCATAATAAGTCTGTGACGCGAAATTGACTAAAATCCCAGAACGGGACTTTATTTTCGCACGTGTGAAGACGGGGCAGGTTGGCACTTGATCCCCTATAGAATAAGTCCTCGTTCAGAGTTTTTCTCTCAGGCATATAAAAACTGGCATATTACGTGAGGGATTAATTTAGGACCAGACTGACCGCCGCTGGCAAGGGGTTCCAAATTTCACACTATCACACACCCACCAGGCCGCTTTCTTCCTTCCCCAAGACAATGAAAGAATATGGACCTATAGGTTTTAGTCATAATAATATTATATTGTAGTAGTCGGCAACTCCGGTTTTCCGTGTGATATTTTAGGAATTAATCGGACAATTCTAAGCAAGATAACATAAGGCGAATAGAAGCTAAAAAGGAAATGTGACAACAACAAATTCGTAGTAGAACGGCAAAGAACAACATAGACCACATGGTAACATAAAAATACATGAATTCCTTTACTACAGTTATATACACTTTCAAAGTGTCAAAACATATAATAATTGGACAGTCCATGAATATAAATGTCTTTTCTTGACTTTTGTTTTGCTTCAAATTGAGAGAGAGAGTGGTATACAAAATTTGGGTATAAAAGAAAAATGGCCCCAAAGTTACTTATCTTATTTTTCGACGGGGGTTCCACTGGAGAATCTTTCTTCTTTCACAGGCTAATAGACTTTGTTCTATTTTTTTTTTACACTGGCTTGAAGAACCTGGGGTCCTTCGTGTCTCAGTAATTCTTTTGTTCACCCGGAGTAAAATGTCTATGGTTTGTCTGCCCGCTACCAACCCTGCTCAAAACTTATTTTCTTATCCTTTACTTCTGCTGAGGGGAAGGGAGCCCCACTTCCGTTTTGGGGTCCCAGCCAATCATTTGGCTTCTCTCTCTTTCCCCTTCCAGTGTCCGGCGACCTGATGTTACTAAGTACCAACATCTTTTTATCCCCTCTGTGACCTACATTCCTCCTTAACGGTCACTTTTTTGACGGCTTGATACTGTCAATTCAAATACGAGGAGTAGTAATTTTATCTCCCTCCTCCCAGTGGGATATCGCGTGACAAAGGGTTGATATACAATTAAACCAAATAACCTAACCTTAGCCATTAGCTTGTATACAACTTTAGATTAGGCATATTCATTTCTGAATAAAGTGATCTTTTTTTTTCCTGAATTTCTCAGATTATCTTTATTACTCGTTGATGTGTTCTGACTAATATCCTTATCATGGATGTAATTAAATGTATTTACCAACCTCTGAGTAAGATATAATACAAGGTCAATTTTTTAAGCAGTTTAACATTTTTGAATTAAGTTTTCCTTCTCCTAGACTGGTTGCTATTCTAAGTTTTAAAAGTCCAGGCTGCCCTATTTACCCATAGCTGAAGAGGAGAGTAATTAAAAACATACCTTTCCCAAGGGTATTAACATTTAGTTGTTATTATAGTTACAACATTCTGACTCCAAGTTACTGCTATTAAATTCTCTTAGAGAACAGTGGCCTAGGGATATAAGTTTAAGTGTATCTAGTTGCTTAGTGGTCATGAGTTCAATCACTAGATTGAGTAGTACATGAAAAATTATATACATTAGAAAAGACAACCAACATCTCAAGGATAAATTAACTAGGAAGATCACTCTGTCATCTAGACCTGTAGAATATGTCAACTGCACCATGACAGAGGAGTAAGATCCCCCTCCCCCAATAGAACTACCTGGCAGCCATAGGTGGTAACTCAGATGCCTGTAACACTCTACTTCAGCCCTTTAGCTAGACAGGTAGTTGGAGAGGCCTGATCTGATCAGTTGGCTGGTCATGTCAAGTCTTTGCTCCCTTATGATTAAATACCATCTGTATTCTTCAAATTGCTTTTATAACAAACACCCAACCCTTTTTATCTTAAAGATGCTAGAAAGTGGTAAGTGGGGGTCAGTTACATTGAGAAAAGTCTTTGACCACTATTTAACTTTAGAGCACTAGGTTTTGCTGAAAGCCTGAAATTAGCAGGGGTTCAAAATCCTCCTCCCAATATGGGTGTGCTGGCTCATGTATCACTCATCTCAGCCAAGACACATGAGTATCTCCCTTGGTAAATTCCCAACCTAAGTCTGACTCAGTGGTGGGTGGTGGAGCACAAGACCAGCAAAAATAAAACATATGGCAAATACAAACAAAAAAAATCTGTGAATCTGATTCAGAAAATGAAATAACAGAATTCCTAATATTTATTGTAATCGAGTAACTAAAAAAAACTCCTCTTGCCAATTGTCCACATACTTGATTGAAAAAATAATCTCTAGCAGAGCAAATGTGGCAATCTATTTGTAAAGATCATCATCATGTCGTGCTGCTAGCACGAATATCCCTGACCCTCTCTCGCCACTTCTCAAAAAAAAATGTTAGAAAACAGCTTCAAGCTGACAAAGAAAAGAAGCAGAAGGTACCCCGCAAAAACAATTACCGACGCCGACTACGCCGATGACATAGCGATACTGGCAAATACACCCAACCAAGCCAAAACATTACTTCATAGTTTGGAACGAGCCGCCGCAGGTATTGGCCTCCATGTCAATGCACACAAAACTGAATATATGTGCTTTAATCAAACAGGCGACATTTCCACACGAGACGGAACCTCTCTGAAACTGGTAGACAAATTCACCTACCTAAGAAGCAGTGTCTCATCAACCGAAAAAGACATCGACACACGGCTAAGAAAGGCATGGACAGCTATCGATAAGCTGTCGATCATATGGAAATCAGACCTGACCGATAAAATGAAACTTGTAAAGATAGATAACAAAAACATGCCAAAAACCTAATTTAGATGAAACCTTGGCTTTCAAAAAAAATATTCATTTCTGAGGAGGCAGGGGTCAATAATACTAGTTCGCCGTTTTACGTGCTAAGTGTCTTAACTCCCAACTTTGCTTCTCATTCGTCTGATCTGTTATTTCTCCCTTCTTCTCTCCAATTAATCGCTTACTCACTGGTGTCAGTCGTCGTGTTTGTCTCCAAGCCTACTTTTACGCAACAAAAATTTGCATACGATGTAGGCCTAATCTCTACATATTCCGCTCACTAATATTCTACATCTTCTCGATTTTCGCCGGCATCAAATTTAAGATAAATCTTATTTCTTTGCTGTACACGCTAAACAAAGTCTTGCCCTCTTTCTGCTGGAATCTCCATTTGACTCTCGTTCACTGTCACAAACCTTTCACAACTTGAAATGTAAAATATAACCTGCATGAAAGAATTAACACCTCAAAGGGAGTCATCCCTAACTACACCAGAGGAAATAAAGACAGCTTTAGAAAAGAAAGAGGTCATAGACTACAAAATGATAACCCTTAGAAGGGGTGGTGAAGAAATACAAAGACATTAATACATTTTGACATTTTACAAATGTATAATTCCCAAGGAAGTGAAAATTTCTTCCTGTCTCAAAAGGGGAGAACAGTGCAATTCCATTAAAATGTCAAAAATATGGACACTATGAGGAGAGCTGAAGAGAATATCTGACCTGTGGAAGATTTGACTAAAGGGACCCAGACCACAGGGAAGAAGATTGTCCTAACAAAACCAGATGCTCATGTTGTATAGCCATGACCAACTATACAAACACATGTGCATGCAGAATTATAAGAACACAATAAAGACCAGCGACACAGTTCTTTAGAAAAATATACTTCTCACTTTATTGTAAAGGGTTTGAAAGGGTTACTCAAGGTTTTACTGTGAGAGGGAGTTGGAGACGGAACAGAACTGCAACATATTGACCCCCACTCTTATGGCCATAACCACATTTCTTTCCCGTTATCCTGGGCTGCTCAACAGAGGGCCTGGAGACCCACTCTGCTGGCTGCTGGTTTTCTCTACCACATCTTATCTTCAACTGATTGAACTTCCTGTGCACTGAGTTATATAATAGTTCAATGCCCACCTTCTTCTTGTGGGCGTCACAAATCGCACTCATTCAACCCGTCCCCGGTCAAGGTTATATTCTGATATTCCTCGACCAGATGCACCTGTTATTTATACTGGTGCATTTCCTATTTTCACAGCCTGGCCAGGTCGGAGGTCAATATACAACAGCTGAAACAGTCATTTTCAAAAACTTGTAATATATGTGGTGCATTCAATAAGTTTCCAGACTTTTTTGTACAGGCATTTAAAATTGTCGTAGACTCTTGAAAATTCACTATGTTATTGCTATACATCTTATGAGATGACTCACCAATTTTTATGATTTCAGGTTCAAATAAACAGCTACAGCAGCAATTGGAATACATCCTACTAAAGCCTGATTATCACAGCTGGTGAATTTCAAAATTGCAATCTGGACGTGAGGACGCTTTAGAAGAACGATATGCAATAAAATTCTGTTTTAAACTTGGAAAAAATGCCACAGAAACGTATGGAATGCTTCAGACTGCTTTTCGACCATCTTGCATGAATCGAGCATCAGTTTTTGAGTGGCATAAGAGATTCAAGGAAGCCAGGGAGTCTGTGAGAGATGATGAGAGGTGTGGGACGAGTAAGGAAGTCAATACACCAGAGTTGATTGGCCAAAGGGTTAGGGTTACTATGTTGAGGTCTTAAGGGAGTTCAGGAAGAGATTCCGTCAGAAGAGGCCAGCACTCTTCAAATCGGCTCAGTGGCATTTCCACGAGGACAATGCACCAGTCCACAACTCCATCCTTGTCACAGACTACTTGAGCAAGATGGGCATCAAGATAGTTCCTCAGCCTTCCTATAGTCCAGGCCTTGCTCCCTGTGACTTTTGGTTATTCCCTAAGCTCAGAGGCTATCATTATGAGACAATTGAGGAGATGAAAGAGGCTGTGACGAAGGTCATTGACATACTCACACAAGAAGACTTCCATGGGGCCTTTGAGAAGTTGTTGGAATGGTACAACAAGTGCATTGCAGCCAGAGGAGATTACTTCGAAGGGGACTAGAGTTTCATGTGTGTACTATCAATAAAAGTGCCCATACGAAAAATGTCTGGAAACTTATTTAATGACCCTCGTATATAATTTGGAGAGGGAAATCATTGAGAGAAAGTAAATTGTATTTCTAGAAACAAGAAAAATAGTTGAATCCTCTATGAAATATAACACCTCCACCAATGTAGCACAAAAGGTGAGTTTAATCAGCCACACCAACAACAATCTCAACTCAGAGCTTTCATAGAAAACTACTGCAACTAGAACCAAATAATTTGCCAAAATTCCAAGAACAGTTAAAAACCAACTAAAATCAGCAGAAATCTGTCGAACAGAAATACAAGCAAAAAGAACCTACAACCAACTCTTGTACCATTACCAAAAAATATCTTCGGAAAACTTCAAATCTCCAACTGAAACAAATCTCATAAAGGGAAGATCTCACAGATCACCAATGCCCCTACTACTTGCCAAAATAGATATCTCTGGAAAAAACCTTATCACAAATTCAAAACTTAACAATACTATAAAGCAAACTAAAACGTTCTAACTACCCCAGCCAAATTCAAACTTTCCCACCAATCCAAAATAAATTACATCCAACCAATCACTGAACATAAATAACTGAAAATATCAAACCCCTTTTTATCTCAATCCAGAGACTACCTCAACATTTAAGAATAAAATCACCCAAAAAAATATTAAACAAGACCATACAAACAATGTTACCCCTGAGGATCAACCAAAAGCTTATTTAGATCTTATAGTGTAAAAAATGTGGATATTGAACCAACAATATAATTGCAAATCTCACTTGAGAAGATATATTAAAAAATTATAAGATACATCTACAAAACCAGACCAGTTACAAAGCATTTACCTGTAAAGCAAAATTTGTCTAACCTTTTGATTTGTTTTCTAACAGTTCATTTAAAAACAAAAATATTTATCAACAAACTATTCAAACTTACAAATCATATGTCTATGTACCTATATATATATATATATATATATATATATATATATATATATATATATAACAATATTTGACATTAAATAACCCACAAGGGTTGAATGCCAATGAACACCAACTAATTTAGCTCAAAAGAATTAACTGATATGAGATATCACCTAAGCATGAACAATCTACTTCTATATACATTGGTGGGGGTCCTCGTGGTGTAATGGTTAAAGCGATGGACTGCGGAATCGTAGTAAGCGAGTTCGTACTCCAGTCGCGCTATTACGTTCACTTTCAGGCAAATACCCTTGGGAAAGGTATGAACCCCCTTATCCTCCCAGCTATGGGTTAAATAGTACCACTACTGTTCTAGGAGAATGGCTTTGGCATTAAATAACCTACAAAGGTTGATATGCCATTAAACAAAGAAACCAAACCGAACCTATACATTGAATATAAGAGTTCAGGTAGATTACTGTTATAGGAAACAGACATAGCAACACAAGTTCAAATCCTGAACAAGGCCTTTTGCATTTTCACATTGTGCTAATACTCTTGGGGAAGGTATGACTCCAATTATTCTCCCTCTAACTATGAGTAAATAGCATGTCAGACTGGGTTCTTTAACCTTGGCATGGCAATCAGTCTAGGAGAAAGAAAACTAAATTCAAACCTGTTAAACTCCACTTAAAATTGACCTTGTGTCAATTCCTGCTTGGATGGAGGGGTAGTTAAAAAAAAAAATAAAAAAAAACGAGTTCAAAATTCATTGAAAGTTACCAACTATGATGACCACTTTCCTATCAATAGAATATCACTAGTATCCCTCTCTCTCTCTTCCATTGCTACTTTTTATGGAAGATGTTTGATTGATGAAGATTCATTGGTTTCACCTATTCTAGACTTTCCAGTAAAAAATCATTTTGCCATCTCTAGCCAGCAGCATCTGTTCTTCCTAAATTTTCCACACATCAGATGCATATTTCATTACAATTTTTTTGCTAGAATATCTGCACTGTGTACTGAACTCACTTATGAATATTTTCCTTCCACCTACAACAAGTGTCTTATTGTCCTTGGCATGACACTAAACAGCATCTGATGGAGAGGCTGCAGTGCTGAAGCTTTGGAAAATGTAAAGTATCCCTTTATCACCATTACTCCCAGGTTCACTTGTACTCAGAGTGGTAGTATCTGTTGGGGTCCAATCTATAGATCAAATAGAAATATCTAATCATTTGCTATACTTGAAACCATTTAACTGTTGGCAAACAAATGAGTTCTGGCTCATTTAGAAATATCACCCTCAAATTATTGCATTGGCCTAATGAGTAGAGTGTTTGCCACTAGTCCAGGAGATCAGGGTTCAATGCCAGGTTGAGTCATACCAAATACTCAAAAAATGATACTTGATACCGCCTTGCTTAGCACTCAGGACTATAAGGTGAGGATCAAGGGTAAAGTGGAGCAATCCAGGGAATGGAGTAGCACCCTCCCCTACACCTTGGTGTAGTACCTATTGAAAAGGGGGCCTTCAGATCACCTTTGACTAAGGTCGCCAACTTTACTTTTTACTTTATTGATTTACAAATCATTTTAGCCCACTCAGCTGGGGGTGTAAAATATACCAACTGCACCTCTGCAGAGGACTAAAACTCCCACACACACACCTAACAAGTGTCCTGGATATGACACTAAACAATCTGATGGTGAGGCTCTAGTCTTGGAGCTTTAGGAAATGTAGAGTACCCCTTCATTGCCATTACTCCCAGGTTCACTCTGACCTGGAGTGGTTACACCTGATATGGTCCTATCTATGGGTCAAATAGAACTTTTTGACCATTTAAACCAGGTGCTAATAAATGACTGATGTTAAATCAAACTGTTTGAAATAAAACTGTTTGATTATTTAACTATGTGTGAATAAATGACTGATGTTTAATTAAATTTTTACTGATACATAGCAATACTTGGAACCATTTAACTGTGTGCAAACAATGAGTAATGTTGAATAGAATTATTAATGTTAAATAGTAATACTTTTAACCATTTCATTTTCTGTTGTAAATAAAATGACTTGTGTGACGAGGAAATACAACACCCTCATACATTTGCCAGGTTGTGGGAAAGGAGGTGCAACACACTGGCCGTTAGCCAACTACAGTAGTAACCAAGAATAGTGGCAGTGGGAAGGCCATTTCTCTTCAACCCTCTCTATTAGCATTAGGTGACATGATCATGAGAGAATCCCACTCACTATTAGCCATGTATGCGTCAGCAGAGAGAGGCAGACAGCGACCATGATTGGTGCAGAGGAATAAACCACCAAAAAGCTAACATATGGTCATTTTTCAAACTACAGAAAATAACTAGTTGCTGTTTGTTCGTTGGCAAGTGAAGACTCATAATTTGGAATATGGAAGAAACTCAGATTCCAAAGTCATACCTCGCAGAGAACACTGAGAGAAGAGAAAAAGCTTCTCCTTTGAATGAATTTGCACTCTGGGGTCTGGTGGGCCTCGTTAAATGAAATACCCAAAGTCGGAGACTTGTCCACAAGGAAAAAGATAATAATTAATCTTGGTCTTATCTGAAATAAGACGTGCATCTCTCTATGAACATGTTAGGAGAACACAATAACGCAGGAAAAAAAGAAAAGACTATGCAAAATCCCAAGTAAGTGAACATACAATTGAAATATATTTAAATTTCTCTTGCTGTATTCATGTTGACATGAATGAAAGATAAATTATGGAAGGACAGAATAGCTCTGATAAGATAAAGGAGAAGAGAAAAGGGAATCTTCCATGAATGATAAACTTGAGATTTTAATTTGTATTCTGCCAAAGTCCAAAGGGAAGTAAACTGTGTCTACCGTGCTGAAGAACTGTATTTTCACCTTCCGCCATTCAAAAGAAAACTTTCTTGCTCCTGGCTCTGACCTGAATTGTTTTTTTTGTTTCTTTCTTTTGTTCAATAAAAGAATATTGTTATTTTAATCTTGTTGACCCAAACATGGCAGTTCAGAGTCTTCTTTTGTTGTCAGAGTATTGTATTTGTCGAAGGCCTTGTATTTAAGGGAGAAAGCTAACCAGTTAGCTGTGTTGAATTTTAATAACTCACCTATAACTCACCTTGTGGCTTTAAAATGTGCTTCAGCTAGGGAGTTGGTGATATCTGTAATATTAAATGATGTTGGCAAACCACAGCCCACGTGTGTGCCCTGCTTTAACTGGTGGACTTGGCGGGAACGAACAGAACCCTGCAAGCCCGCTGGGCACATGGCGGCATAACACTTGTGTTAGATAGAAGTACTTGAAACCATTTAACTGTATGCAAAACAAAAAGGGGCTCAGACTCATTTAAAAATGTTATCAACAAAATGTGTTTACAAATCATATATATTTAATGTCTAAAGAGGATTTGGCATTAAATAACCTACAATGGTTAATATGCTATATGATACAGCCAATCAACCATAAATGTCCTTTCTTGGATTTCTGCTTCATTTTCCCTTTGTAAAATTCTTTTGTTACATTTGTTTTCATTTTATAACCATTTGCCTATAATTGTCAACTGAGTTGTTGCAGGTGTTTTGATTATATTTTTAAAAAAAAAGAAAAGAAAAAAAAAAGGACACTTGTCTTTGTACATTAATGACGAGTAGAATAAAGTAAACATAATTTTTTCCACAGTTATCCTTCTAAGATTGTTATTCCCGAGATTTAACAATTATCAAACAGGTATGGGCATTTAAAGATGTGATATATGAAACAGTAATACAAAATACAGAAAGTCCCTTCTAAGAGTCAAAGAGAACTTTTTAATCATTTACTATACTGGAAGCTATTTAACTGGGTGCAACCAAATGGTTAATATTAAATTGAATTATTAGTATTAGATAGCAATGCTTGAAATCATTTAACTTTGTGCAAATGAATGAGCTTTAAAAATATTACCTACAAACTATTTTTACGAACCATATGTAACAGGATTTAGCATTAAATAACCCACAAGAGTTGATATGCCTTAATACACAACCAACCAAATACAGAAAAAAAATTTGTGAAAAGGGTTTAATTCCAGTTAGCTCACAAATGATTGGCACCAAGTACAGAATCAAATAAGATGATATAATCCAGCTTAGTATTAGATCTAGAAAGAGTAAAGTTCCAAATAGGTAAATCCATAAGGAGAAATCACATGAGTTTGGTTTTTTATAGTAATTAGAAGATTCATTTTTCCCAAAATGCAATGTCAGTGGTTATTTATTTCAACTCGGAAGTTATTTATGGCTTATGCTCAAGACAATAAATCCAAAATGGCATCTGTTTACTTTTGTTGTAGGCTGTCAGAAAGTCCATTTACGGCCGTCCTGGAGTCAGCTATTTGGATTTTCCTGCCAATATGCTCAACTCGAATGTGTCTTTTGACTCCATCAAGTAAGTAGAATCCTTCTTGATTACTTAGTGCTTTTTTTTTTTTTTTTTTTTTTTTTAATCTATCTAGGGGCCATAAAAATGCTTCAAAGAATGTCTCTTTTTGTACAATATTTTTTGTATTCATTTATATTTTGAAGTATTTAAAGTATTTTCATTTCTTTTTAAAGACTTTTACTCCAAAGGTAATTCAATGTACACACCAAAAGACTATGATTCACTATATTATCATCATTATTAAATGAATAAATAAAATGTCTGACGAAATGGAAGAAAAATATTTCATGAAAACCAAAATTAACTTGAGTATTTGTTTATTTAATATAATGTTTCACTTTCTGTGAACTTCAGCAGATAATGATTTAGAAAAATGTCTGGCAACCATTTTTCTCATTCACTTTGAAATTATGTTCATAATAGAACAGTTAATCATGTGTATTAAAGTGCCAAAGAATTAGAGACAGGAACCTAATACCACGTAGCGCCTCCCTTTCTTTAAACAATGGGAGCTACATGACATAGCATGGCATCTACAAGGTAACTGGAGTCTATCCAAGCACATTTCCTATTTTGTGTTGTGTTTGTTGAGTGTGGCTGCAGAGAAATTTTCAAATTCTATGCTCATCATCAAGGTATACTGACAGCATGGATTCCTTTGACTCTCTCTTGTCATCAATCCCTATCACTCATAACTCTTGGCAAGTCCTCTAAACAACATCCAGTGTCTGCACAGCACTGATGAATCTAAGTCTTTGCTTGTCGACCAACACTGGTGTGTCCATGTATAGAAGTCCAGAGGAGAACATTGCTTATAAGTTTGTCCTTACTTCACCAGCATGTCTTGCTTGCCTTTTTTGGAGGGTTTGTGAGATGGGAGGTTAGTGGCTGTACAACTGCTGTTATGTAGCGTGCTGTTTCCAAGATTTATCCAAAACAGCATGTAGCATTCTCGTGTTGCTCTCATCTAACTTTTTTTCAGGCATTTTTTTTAGTCCAGGCTCATTTGAAAATATTATCTACAAAACATGTTTAGAAATCATATATTTAATATACATGCACAAAAAGGATTTGGCATTAAATCAGCTACAATGGTTGAAATGCCACAAAACCAAACCTATCAAACTAAATCACAAGGAGGAGGCACTTGTGTAATGGTTATCATTATAAGAAATGGATATTGAGTTCAAATCCTGAATAAGGCTCTTAGCATTTCACATAGCACTAATACTCTTGGGAAAGATACGAATCCTGTTATCTTCTCTCTAGTTGGGCATACTCGGTTCTTTAGCCTTGGTATGGTAACTTGTCTAGGAGAATGAAAACTCGAGATTCAAACCTGTTAAACTCTAGTTTAAAATTGACTTTGTGTTGCATCCGGCTTTTGCAGAGGAGTTGGTCAATACATACTGGTTCCCAAAAAGATAATATCTGATAACACCATGAAAACAAAGAATGATTATTTATGCTATCAACAAACCAATTGCTTGTGGGGAAAATACAATAGAATAAAGTAAAATGAAAAAAGAATTTACCAAGAAACAAATAGATTTTTCCCTTGATGCTTAAAATAAGATTAAAATCCTTGGTACGACTTCACAAGTTCTTATTACATTAAGTTTCTTTGCTTTTTCTCAGTATTGTATTATGGTCACCGTTCTTTTGTTTTCTATACTCAGAGGAGACTAGGACAAGGTCAAAGACTCAAAGCTTCGGGTAAACTGCTCACTGATTCATGTACTGCTCTCTCCCTCTGTCTCTTGCTGGTCTGTCACCACTAAGGATAAACCCTGTCATTTTATGTATATCTTTATCTGACAGGTAGTGATGGGTGAACCAATAAAAATATCAATTTTCTTTTAATCCGTATTCCAATAATTTTCTGCTGACTTGTATTAAAAAAAAATTCCATATTCGAATTTAGGAAATAGGTTATTCCAATCCTTTGATGATTGACAGGCACTGGCTTTGATATGAATTTGCTTTTTTTACTTCAAGAAACTGTCCATAACAAGGCAGTCTGTCAAAACAATTCACTTATCTTTTAACTCCTTTAGTTTAAACAATAACAACATATTGCTTTTCTGTTCATCAAACAATTTGTTTGCTAAATTCTTTCTCAAAAATAACACAATTTTCCAAAAGTACATTCCGCTATTACACATTTCTAATATACTACTCTATTCTTCCAAAATCCAAATTGGTTTCTTTTTTTCCACTGGTTAATAAAATTTCTCTGACTGGTCTCCAACTATATAGGGTTACACTACTTCTTCTGCTCATTACTATTGGTTTTTTTTCAAATTTTTTTTTTCTTGACTAGTTTTTTCAACAACACTTTTTTCAACCAGTACTACTACACCTAATCTTTACAATTTTTCTCAAATATTTTTTCTTAATTATTTTTCTTGATCATTGCTATCATTTCTACAGATTACTCCATATTTATTCATCCATGACTACTGCCAGTTTTCTGAATCATTATTACTTCTCCTACTCATTTCTTCTTGTTTTCTCAACAATTACTTTTGCCTCTACTGATTAGTAATAAGTAAAAGTAGAATAATTATCTTCACTATGACTTCTGCTCCTTCTTATTATTATCCATTTTCTCAATGATTACTATTGCTTCTACCTATTAGTACTAATGATTTTGACAATTTTTTTCCTTGACCATTACTACCAGTTTTTTCAACCATTACTACTGCTTCTATTCATTACTATTAATTTTTTTTTTTTCATATTTTTTTGACAATTTTTTCACAACCATTACTACTGCTACAACTGATAACCACTACTAGTTTTCTCAATATTTTTCCATATTCTCAAATATCTTTTTCTTGACAATTATTTTTCTTGACTATTTTTACTGTTCAACTCATTACCCCTAGTTTTCTTGACTATGACTACTTGTTCTACTCATTACCCCTAGTTTTCTTGACTATGACTACTTGTTCTACTCATTACCCCTAGTTTTCTTGACTATGACTACTTGTTCAACTCATTACCCCTAGTTTTCTTGACTATGACTACTTGTTCAACTCATTACCCCTAGTTTTCTTGACTATGACTACTTGTTCTACTCATAACCCCTAG
The DNA here is from genome assembly GCA_963585895.1 of Sepioteuthis lessoniana. NCBI lineage: Eukaryota > Metazoa > Mollusca > Cephalopoda > Myopsida > Loliginidae > Sepioteuthis > Sepioteuthis lessoniana. Next base: position 60,622,286 of record OY757919.1, read on the forward strand.
TTTTCTTGACTATGACTACTTGTTCAACTCATTACCCCTAGTTTTCTTGACTATGACTACTTGTTCTACTCATTACCCCTAGTTTTCTTGACTATGACAACTTGTTCAACTCATTACCCCTAGTTTTCTTGACTATGACTACTTGTTCAACTCATTACCCCTAGTTTTCTTGACTATGACTACTTGTTCAACTCATTACCCCTAGTTTTCTTGACTGACTACTTGTTCTACTCATTACCCCTAGTTTTCTTGACTATGACTACTTGTTCAACTCATTACCCCTAGTTTTCTTGACTATGACTACTTGTTCTACTCATTACCCCTAGTTTTCTTGACTATGACTACTTGTTCAACTCATTACCCCTAGTTTTCTTGACTATGACTACTTGTTCTACTCATTACCCCTAGTTTTCTTGACTATGACTACTTGTTCAACTCATTACCCCTAGTTTTCTTGACTATGACTACTTGTTCAACTCATTACCCCTAGTTTTCTTGACTATGACTACTTGTTCTACTCATAACCCCTAGTTTTCTTGACTATGACTACTTGTTCAACTCATTACCCCTAGTTTTCTTGACTATGACTACTTGTTCAACTCATTACCCCTAGTTTTCTTGACTATGACTACTTGTTCAACTCATTACCCCTAGTTTTCTTGACTATGACTACTTGTTCAACTCATTACCCCTAGTTTTCTTGACTATGACTACTTGTTCTACTCATTACCACTAGTTTTCTCAATTATTATTGTTCTTGACCATTACTTTTGCTCCTACTTGTTACTACTAATTTTCTCAAATATTTTTTCTTAACAATTATTTTTCTCAACCATTACTAATGCTCCTACTGACAACCACTACTAGTTTTCCCAACAATCACTACTTTTCCTACTTATTACTATTTGTTTTCAAGACAGCTTTTTCTTGACATTTACTACTACTCCTGCTTATTACTATTTGTTTTATAGACAACTTTTTCTTGACAATTTCTACAGGGTAGAACTATAAAATTGTCGCCCTAGAAAAGACGGCATGATTCTATTTCCGTTTAATGAAAACTGGTTTTCTTTTTTTGTTGCAGACCATCTTCTAGTTGGCCAGTTATGTACAAATCCCAAGAGCGATAGGAGCTTTCTATCATGTCTGAAAGTGACACAATGTTCAACGAGCGAGATTGGAGATGCGCTGCTGTACAACTCGTGCTCTCTACCAATCCAAGTTATGACAACAGGACCATTGCCAGTACTCTCAAAATGCAAATCCAGACGGTTCAAAATGCCCAGGGTGATGAAAACGAAGTTTCCAGCTACAGTTATGGTCTTTGGTGTGGTTTCAAGTGAGGTCCACATCATGCCACCTCACATCTTCAAAGTCAGCTTGAAAGTCAACACCAAAGTGTAGCTGGATATGCTGAAGAGTGTGGTGATCCCCTGGTGCAATCAGGTGGCCAGTGGCAGACCCTGGGTGTGGCAGCAGGACTCGGCGCCAGCCCACAAGTCCAAAGAGACCCAGGCTTGGCTTCAGAAGGAATGCTACGACTTTGTACCCTTCTCTCACTGGCCCCTCTCCTCCCCCGACCTGAACCCGCTGGACTACTTCGTTTGGTCATACGTCGAGAACATCACCAACATGACCTCCCACAACACCAAAGCCAGCCTGATCGCCGCCATCCATCAAGTATTCACCGAACACCCGCCGGCACTTGTGAAAAAGGCATGCTCCCAGTTCCGGATCTGTATCGATGCGGTGATTGAGGCTGAAGGCAGCTACATAGAATAGATGTCAGCTCTACTACATAATCAAGTTACCTGAATTGATTTTTTTCAATAAAAGTTTTAAAATAAAGCTGTAGTGTTGTTTTCTTTAGGACAACAATTTTAGCGTTCCACCCTGTACTAGTTTTTGCAATTATTTTTCTCTATCCTTACTACTACTTGTATTCATTTGTTTTCTCAACAATTTACTACTAGTTTTCTGGACAATTATTTTTCTCGATCAATACTAATGCTACTACTCATTATTACTAGTTTTCCCAACAATTTTTTCTCTATTACTAATTTTTTTGTCAATACTCTTCGAGAAAAAAATTATTCCTCTAAGAGAGAATTGTTTAAGACCTCAGAACTGAAGAAAGAAGATATTGGTATGAATATGGTTTTTTCCAAACATTGAAATTCAAGTTTATAAAGGAAATAAAATACTAGGATTGAGGTGTAGATCATATGAATATAGGGATGGTGAGATCTTGAAAAATTTGTTTATTGCTAAAACCATGAGAATTTAGTAATTTGGTCTAATGAGTAGAGTGTTCACCAATCATTCGGGAGACCGGGGTTCACTCCCCGGTCGAGTTACACCAAAGACTCAAAAAATGGTACTTGATGCCACCAGGGAATGGAATAGCACCTTCCCCTACACCTCAGTGTAGTAGCTATTGATAAGGGAGCCTTCATGTCACCCTCAACTATAGTCGCCAACTTTACTTATTGATCAACTACAAAAAAAGGGCCAGTGAATTGAGGAACATGCCATATGAAGAAAGGCTGAGGTAGATTATGTTGCTAAGTTTGTATAATTGTTGAACCCATGGAAATATGATTAAAGTCTATAAATATACATATGGTCTTTACTCTCCAAATCCTAATTAATCAACAAAGTATTACACATGGTCTTTACTCGACAAATCCTAAACTACTACTCACTAATCAAGGGAATATTACTAGGAGACATGAACTAAGACTTACAAAAAGATACTCCAAGACAACCAATAAACAATTTTATTTTAGCAATAGGGTGGTTGATTCTGCCAGCAGTGGTAAATGACCCCTCATTAAACTCTTTAAGTCAAGATTGGATGAAGTATGGGATAATCATAAATACTCAACAAAAATGTAACTACCATTTCCACCTCCAAGATGTATCAAGAATACGAGTGACAAGAATGATGACCAGTTAACAAGTCTTCAGACCAAATAGATCCAGCAGAAGAATATATAATTATTACCATTAAAACAATTCCTTAATATTCAACTTAAAAACAATTGTTACAATAAATGACAAATCTAAATAGCAAAAGGAAATTTACAAATTATATTTTTTATATCATCATGTAATGTCATTATTAGAATTTTTCATAGAACAATAGCAAGGAATAGTTACTGTAACTTAACACTTGTACTCGTTCATGGTCAACAGAATTGAAACAGTCTACCCTCATGGATTGAATAAAGAGTTTGATGTGGTCCCCCAAGTTTGATATGAAACACTTGAAGAAGGCCGAAGGACATATCAGCCGAAGCATTGCGAGTATAACAATAAAGATAAAGTCAATAGTCTGAATATCTTAAGAAATAATGATTTTATTTTTGTTAGAAAATATTTTTAGTTTATGTGAGTAACACTTCAGAGCTTTATCAATTTAAAGATTTTTTTTTTGTTGGGGTGGTGTCCAGAAAGGACGAGATCGTAAGTGATGTGCTCCTGTGGACCCCCGCATATGGCCAATCAAAAGCAGGACGACCAGCTCGAACATTCATACAGCAGCTATGTAATGATATGGGATGTAACTTTGAAGACCTGCCGGAGGCGATGAATGATAGGGAGACGCGGAGAGAGAGGGTCAGGGATATCCGTGCTAGCCGCACGTCATGATGATGATGATTTTACATCTCCATCTTGAAGAACTACTTATAAATCTAATTAGTAATACTTAATCAAATGTGAAGGAATATTTTAGTAAGACAATTCAATTTCTTGTGAACTTTTGAAATTTTTGTTACATCTTGCAGCAACATGGTTTCTCACTTATTTGAGATACCCTCTTGAGATTTGAGTAGTCTGTTACTTATGAGGAACAAAGGTGTTTTTATGTTAAACCCATCCCCCTGTGTTATACATACAAAATTTGATCACTATACATTAAAAAAAATTTGACTGTCTGTAAAGGACATACAAGCTAACTCTGTCCAATGACCAATATATATAGTCTTTATGCATGTATACAAATTATTCATCCCACATGTCTACAAAGCCCATTCATTAGGGGCTGTAGAATACACCAACTGCATCTCTGCAGAGTGGCAAGACTTCCTCAACAAGTGTCATGCTTTGGTTTGGTTTTATGGCATATCAACCATTGTAGGGCATTTAATGCCACATTAATTTTATACATATATACTAGATATATAATTTCTGAACACATTTTGTAGATAACATTTTTAGATGAGCCTGAGCTCATTTTTTTCACACAGTTAAATGGTTTCACTTACTTCTATTTAATACGAATAATTCTATTTACTATTAATCATTTGTTTGTACGCAGTTTAATGTTTTCAAGTATTGCTATGTATCACTAACAATTTAATTAAACATCAGCCATTTGTTTACACACAGTTAAATGATCAAACAGTTCTATTTCAAACAATTCAGTTTAGTGTAAGTACAGTTTTTTGTTTACACACAGTTTAAATGTCAAACAGTTCTCTTTGACCCATAGATAAGACCTTATCAAGTATTACCACTCTGGGCCAGAGTGGACCAATGAAGGGGTACTCTTCATTCCCTGGAGCTCCACTATTACATTGTTTAGTGTCATATTAGGACACTCATTGGGGGTAGGATTCACCCCTCTGCAGAGATGCGGTCAGTGTATTCTACAGCCCCAGCCAACTGGGCCAACAAGTGTCCTGAATATGATACTAAACCATCTGATGGTGAGGCTCCACTCTAACCCAGAGTGGTAGTACCTGTTGGGTCCCATCTATGAGTCAAATAGAACTGTTTAATCATTTACTATCCTTGAAACCATTTAACTGTGTGCAAACAAATGATTAATATTGAATTGAATTAGATTGCAGTGCTTGAAACCATTTAACTGTGGCAAATAACACTATTTGATAACAATACTTAAAACCATTCAACTGTGTGCAAACAAATAAACTCTGGTTCATTTAAAAAATGTTACATACAAACTATTCATTTAAAAATTCTTTATATGTATAAACAAGATTTGACATTAAATAACTATTAATGGTTATGATATCCTATTAAACTATTCATTTAAAAATTCTATATGTGATATGCCATTAAACTATTTAAAAATTCTATATATGCATAAAATGGATTTGGTATTAAATAGCAATTAATGGTTGTGATATGCCATTAAACTATTCGTTTAAAAATTCTATATGTGTGTAAACAGGATTTGGTATTTAATTAATACTTATGATATACCATTAAACCAAATAACCTAACCTAATGAAAAGCCTACTGTACAATTTTATTTCTATTCATATAACAATGGCACTTGTAATCAATTGGAATGCTTGAATACATTTTCACTTGTCAAAGCAAAAAGAGAAAAAAAAAACATCTTTCTTTCAGCAATGTATCATGAGTTGGCACTTCACTGGTTTTAAATAGTTTAAATATCACTTGGAAGTTTTCTTCCACTTAAAGACACTTCAATTTTTTTCTTTTTTTATCACATTTAAAGAAGGTTGCAAAATTTCAACTCATCAAAATAGTCAGAAGATAATGTTTTCTTATGAAATGAAATACTTATTTTTGTTATTTGTATTATCAATCAACCTGTGGAACACTTGATATTCACCACTTACCATAACTTCAACTGATTGCCACTAACATTCCCAACTTAAACTAATGTTTGGTGAGCATATTTAATAAATTAAGATTTTTTTATAAAATAATAAAACTGTAATACAAATTAAGTATTATAGTAACTGAGCCATTGGTTTACTAGGTAGAGTGTTTTCCTATGGTCCAGGAGACCAGGGTTCAATTCCAAGTTGAGTCATACCAAAGACTCAAAAAATGGTACTTGATGCCTCCTTGCTTAACACTCAGCATTATAAAGTATGTATCAAGGGTAAAGTGGAGCAATCCAGGGAAATGAGTAGGGCCTTCTCCTACACCTTGGTGTAGTAGCTATTGAAAAAGGAGCCTTCAGGTCACCCTCACCTACAGTCACCAACTTTACTTTCTATTTTATATCACATTCTTTTGTACTTATGTTTAAATCCCAGTCAGTATAATATACTATGTGTTAGCAGTATTATGGTATGTAATCTATTAATATTTTATTTGAAGTATTGATTTTGTTTGAATGTATTTACAAATAGACATGATATTGCTGAGATAACATCAGTAGGTCTATTGACAAATTTTGTAGGTTTGCTAAATAATATACCTACTGGTATAAAAGTAAACTTGAAAATTTCTTACAATATATATAAAATAACCCATGTAGGTATTACAGTCAATGTCTTGATGCAAGTAGTTTGGCTTTATTATATGTTTTTGCTACTGGTTATCATACAGATTACTAAGTAACTTTTGGCCTACCAGTAGTTTACTGTATGTTTGTGTAGATCTTTTATAAGCTCAAATAAGCGGTCAAGGATTTTTAATATTATTGTAGTTGGTTTGTTAGTTTGAGTTTTATGGCATATCAACCTTTGTTGGTTATTTAATGCCAAATCCATTTTTATACAAATAAACTTTTATTTCAAAAAGTTCATTTTAGCATAAGTACACAGTTTAACATTTCTATTTCAACTATTCAGTTTAGTCAAACAGTTCTAATTCAATTAATTCAATTTAGTATAAGTATAGTTTTTGTTTACACACAGTTAAATGTCAAAACAGTTCTATTTCAAACAATCTAGTTAAGTATACAAAAACAGTTCCATTTCAAGCAATTTAGTTTCGCATAAGTACGCAGTTTAGTTCTATTTGACCCATAAATAGGACCTTATCAGATGCTACAAATCTGGGGCAGAGCGGACCTGGGAGCAATGGTAATGAAGGGGCACTCTGCATTCCCCAAAGCTCCAGCATTACTGGAACCTCACCATTAGATTGTTTCGTGTCATATCTAGGACTCTCATGGGAGGTGGGGGTCTTACCCCTCTGCAGAGAAGCAGTTGGTGTATTCTACAGCCCAACTGACTGGACAATATTGTAGTTGGGTTACTTTAACTTTCTTATCCTATTTATGTAGTGTAGGATTCAAGGAAATGGATTCCGGTGTTTGTTTTCCTCACTGGCAACCACAGAAACTGGGTCTGTCCTCTTCACTCACTGCATCAATTCACTCATCTGTTCTGTCCAAGTAGCAGTCCTCAAAATCCGTGACAACCTTTTGCTACTGACACTCCTCTTTTGGCTGGGCAAAATTTGCATATGTTATAAATCTTGTCTTGTCTCTGGCAAGACATTTAACTTATAAATCGCACCTCCAAGAATGCCCATATTTCTTACAGTCAGCACCCTGCACACGACATGTTCGCACTTGCTTTGAACTCTCAGGTAAATCATTTCTTTTGCTTCAGCAAGATATGTCACCACCACACTCCCTCCCACTAATCTCCTCATCACAAACAGTGCACTGGGAGCAGGTCTTTTCAAGCAGTTACTCGTTCAAATGGGACAACACAAGCTTCATCTTCAGATGGATTGTGATCTGGAGCTTCTTTGGGTACGTCAACATCTGCTAGTAGACTGCAGATGTCGGAATCATCATTTGGTGGACCTGACCCCAAATAAATTAACCATTCACTCTCTTCTGTGTCACTTTCATCACTTGATGGTTATGACTTTGAAAATGGCTGCAGGTCTTTAACCTGGTGAAGTATCCCATCAATCCACACCAACTGCAGACTGGCAATGTCGGTTACATGCTCGGTTCTGAACTTAGTTGTGTACTTGCTGCACAGCATCTTAACCCAGACAACATCTCCTCTTTCATATCCACCTCCAGTCATCAGTGGTTCAGGTAGGGGGGATGGCCTCAATGTCTCTTACCCGGATGCGGTACTTATGCAGCACATCAACAGGTTCCATGGAAGGTGAGATGTATTTTGGCATGACTTTATGCCTGTAAACTACCTCCAATACAGAACATGTTTTCTGGCCGCAATGGTCTTAATGCTTCTGTGACTGCATTCTACAATTCCATTTCCAGCCAGTGAATGTGCACACCCCAGCTGCGCTAACAAACTCCTTGAAGTGCCTGCAAGTGAAAGTAGTGTCATTATCAGTAAGGACCTCCTTTGGCAGGCCATGCTCAAAGAAAGTCATCACCAACTGACAAATTACGCTAGTTGCATCTTGCCAACGCAATGGCCGACATATTGCAAACCTGGAAGGACCACAATCAATGAGCATTAGAAAATGCCCACTGTTGTTATGGGTTATGTCCATTGGTAATCTGCTCCAGTTGATCTCCACAGCCAGTTTTCCTTTCTTCCAATGAACTGGTACTGGATCTGTTGACTGATAGGCTTTGCAGGCTTTGACAACCAATTTGACGATTTCCTTAGATACCAGAAAGTCAACAGATCTTGTTAAGTACAATATCTGTTTCACCCTCTTCTTCTGTAGATCCAACCACCTTTGTGGCACTCTGCCTGGTTTTGGCAGGATTTCACAAGTGTTACATCTATAGTCAGACCATACTCCTCTGCCAATGCCCTCTGTGTTCCCAAGCACCATCTCATTAGCATTTCACCAGCCACCTTTATGTTCACATGTGCCTGCCTAGTCAGGGTGTCAGATATCTACCAATCCACGCATGCCGAATTGGTGACCAAATACAACACTGTTGCCTGCCATTGAAGAACCAGATTGATGCTGTATCTAGTTCAGCCAGATTGATATGCCTGGCATTGTTAGTTGGACGCAACCAACAAGTATCTTCAACAATGCTTCTATTTGCTTCTAATGCCACCCCTGTGGCCACAGAACTTGCGTCTACCTAAACCTTCATCTCTTTGCCATCTATACACAAGTCTCCCCCAACAGGGTCCACTTCATGCACTCTGGTTATTGTTTCCACCAGCTTGCATCAGAGAGGCATCTCTGACCTCATCATCCCATCTCTTCGTCACTGCGCTTGATAAATGTAGTTGCCACCCTAAGCCAGCCACACACACAGAAATGATCCACAAGTTTCCCACAAAAGGAACATATACATTGATGGGTCACCATGTTGGGGATTTCTGAGACCTGGCCTCCTCGCTTCCATTGGAGAGTGCAATTCTCTCCCCAGACCTGCCGGCCAAGGATACCAGTTCCATTTTTCAACTGCTCTAGGTTTTTATGAACTAAGCTGTAATCTAGAAAGTGCTGCTGCACATACACTGCAGAATCCAGGCTTTTATTAATGAAAATGTTGTTGATGTACGTCGATGTGGCACTCTTGATTATCTGATCTTGGGATGTTATCGCGTTGATGACAGATTTTATGATGAGTGGCGTCACATTTAGGCCAAAACCCAACTGTGAAAAGCAGAACCGCTTGCCCTTGAAAATGACACTTTGAAATGGCCATAGCACTTTGTCAATGTGCATTTGGAGGTAAGCATTTCACTGATCTAAGAGCAATACATCAACTCCTTGTCACTGCCACTTTCTAAGCTTTTGCATGTATACTTCTGCATTGGCAATGAATGCCTCCACAAACCCGTTTAATTCTCAGTAGTCATGTACCAGTCAAACCTTTTTGCTTGTGCTTTTATACAACTGCCATCATGGGAATCAGCCCTTTGGGTGGGACAAGTTCCTCTTCAGGGTATGGCAACAATCACCTGTTACACTGTTATAGTAAGAGTTCTTTCTCATATGCATCCCAAGCATGGTCAAGCACGGAGTAGTCATGCACACTATTCATCAGGTTACTGGGTGAGTGACCACTCACCCATTTCCATGACACAGTCCACACTTTTTTGTTCTGATTGAACATCACACTTAAGTTGGGCTCATTGATGGAAATGGTGGCACATCTGTTCAAGTTTCCAAAGCACGCTTCACTTGATTCAGTTCGGTGAACGCCTCCTAGTACTTTGATCATGGCAATCCCAAAAAGAAGGTCAAAATGCAACAATTGTCCATCCACAATTAGGATCTCAACATCCATGGGCTGAGCCTACCTGACTCCCAACTTGATTTTGTCGTACAACCGACAATTCAGAGTCCACCTATTGCTTTTCAGTACTCCCATTTTCTTTTGCCTCCAAAAGCAACACACAGCTTTGCTGTGAACACCTGGAATCTAATAAAGCTGTACACTCTTGTCTATCCCCAAATACTTTTACAGCAGGCAATTTTTGGTTTTCACTTGCTCAGGGAGAAGGCTGGCACTGACATCTTCTCTCCTTTGGTGTTTCTGATGACACATGCCCAAGTCCATTGCACCCAAAGCATCACTTTTTGCAGTGAAACTTCTGCACTTGACTGTGTAACCTCTCTTGGTGTCTTTGCATACAATCCTTCACCATTTGGTTAGGCCCAGGGAACTTGTAGCAATTGAACGTCATGCTATGTGAAGCGAGCACCTTTTGAATGTGTTTGTCCAGTGGATGCAGCAATAGATTCTTTGCATCCTTCATCACCAGTCATAATGGCCCATGCTCAAGTCAGAAGCTGCTCCACAGTCATAGTCTCTCTCCTGGATGAGGGACGAAGAAGTTGCCTAACATGTTGTGGCAACCCTGGAACAAATGCACATGTCATCCATTGTTCAGGCAAAAATCCTTCAACCAGCCAAGCTAAATGATACATGGTCGCAGTAAAATCACCTGAAGAAGGCCAGAGGTGAAACTTGGCCGAAACGTAGTGAAAGAAGAAACAGCACAAAAAAAATAAATAAATAAACTACCAAGATGAGGACAAAAAGTCCACAATAAATAAAAATTAATTCTCAGACTAAGTGATACAGTTCAGCTAGAAACTCATCCACTGTCTCTTCTGGGCAGAGTCACCACATCACGAATTGATCGTGTGCAGTGAATGCATCTGTTGTGTATGCGGTCATGAGCGTCCGTTTAATCTGCTCCACATCTGCTTTCTGCTCCTTACTGAGCTGCCTGTATACAACAAGACTCTACCTCACAGTCATAATGGTAGGATACACTTAATCTTGTCCATAGCACAGGGTTCACAGACTAATTCTATGTTTTCTATTCACTTGACAATTGGTATATCTGTTGTGTTGCCACTGAATTCTGGAATTAGGCAGATATCAAAAGACTCGCCATCCATCATGAGAAATGTGATATGTGCCCAAATAGCTTGTGGATCTTTTATAAGCTCTAATATGATGCCAAGGATTTTTAATATTATTGTAGTCTCACCAGACATGAGACAAGTGACTTATAAATCCTACCTCCAAAAATGGCCATGTTTCTTATTGTTGGCACCTTGCATGCAAGATACATTCGCACTCACTTTAAACTGAAATAGGTCATTTCTTTTATTTTGGCAAGGTATGTCTCTGCCACTGTTTAATGGTCAACCTATACAGAAGGTATCGGTCTAACCAAAAATTTTAAGCTAAAACTCTTGGTGTCAACTTATATGCCTGATTAACTTGTACACCACAATTTATTGTATGTGAGTGTATGTGTATGTATATATATATATATATATATATATATAGCAATGTATTTCGTGTATCTGCAATTTTTTTTTTTGTTAATCTTATTTTCGTGGAGACTGCCATTTTGTTTATTTGTTGTTGACTCTCAAAGAATCCTAAAGCTAAATTTTTAATATTTTGAATTAATATTTTTGTAGTTTGAATGAAGGAGAAAAGAAAAAAAAAGATTACTTTGTACTCTAATATGCTTAGTTTCTACCTTGCTTTTTTTTTTCTTTCTTTCTTTCCCTGTCTTCTGAAATTGACACTAACACGTGTTATAATTCTACCCTTTTACTAAAAATAGAATTTCACATTCCAAAAGTGAATCTTTTCTTTCAAGTTCAATATTCTAATTTGGGCTTATTACAGCCCTTTGTTCTCTCATTTAATACACATAATAGTATACACCACTGACTTTTACAATGACAAATTGAATAAAAATCATACATGCATTTTTAAATGATAATTTAGTATAGGACAATGTTACTAACCATTTTGAACGCCATGGGAAGCAGTATGGTGGATGTAAAGGCAAGCAGATAAACCCTTGTTGCGGAGCCAATAAGTATGTCGACCCCGCAAATGAATTAAGTTTAATGCGTGCGAGTAAGTGACAGCCAAAGACAATGAAGGAACAAAGGCGAGGTAACAAATATAACAAATGACAATTTATTGCCAGATCTACAAACGTGTGTTAAGTCTGTAATGGTCGAATATGGTCTTCAGCTAAAATGGTAACGTTGATAGCTGGTATAGTTGAGACGTAGATGAGTGCAGCTTGATGTTAGTCGCGGGTAGCTGGCGTAGGTTGAGTCGCAGAATGCAGCTGGATGGTCGTAGTTGAAAGCTAAGTTCGGACGAGTTGTAGAATACAGCTGGATGATCATAGTCGAAAGCTGAGGTCGGACGAGTCGTAGAATGCAGCTGGATGATCAAAGCTGAAAGCTGAGGTCGGACGAGTCGAAGAATACAGCTGGATGATCATCGTAGGAAGCTGGTGTCGGTCGTAGTTGGTAGATCGATATTCCTGGTTATGACGGTATGTTGAGTTAACCGAGGGTGTGTCGATCCGGTTGCTGGCTCGTACAGTGGCTCGTACGTGAGCCAGGTGTTGCAGTGGTAGGACAGTCCATAACAGCGAGTCGTTACGTGGACTGCGTGGTACCTTGCAGGAGTGTCAAGATCGAGTTCAGTTATGGCAGTTTGGTCGTGTAGTGTCGGGCGAGCTAGTGACTTAGACTGAGCCGTGTCTTAGTGTTACGGACCAAGTGAAAGGTCGGAGACCGTGGTTAAGGTTTGCCAGGCCTTAGTACAGACTAGCCGTGTAGGCGTAACGAGACGAAGGCTGAGGCTTTGCCGTGTCAAAGCCGTGCAGACGATAGCCATGGCTGGGTCGCGCCAAAAGCCGTGCGGACGTATCGGACACAGCGAAAGCTTTGCCGTGTCAAAGCCGTGCAGACGATATCGGACACTAGCTAAGGCTTTGTCGTGCCGAAGCAGTACGGATGATCGGACGATAGCGAAGGCTTTGCTGTGTCAAAGCCATACGGACATACCGGACGGGAGCTAAGGCTGAGCCGCGCCGAAGCTCTGCACAAACGAGCGGACAGGCCAGGAGGCCGAGCCTAAGATAGGCGTTATCTTAGCACTGTGCAGATAGTGAAGTGGTAGCTAAAGGCTGAGCTGTGCCATTAGCGCTGCGCAGCTTATCGGACAAGCGGAACCGAGCGAGGGTTAAGACCGGCTGGTCTTAGAATCCGTCTTCGTGTTTGCCTCCGGGCCGTCTATTTTGGCAAGCCAATTAAGGCTGCCAGAGATGCTCCAACCTGCAGACGGAGACCTCTTATGACCCTCAAAAGGACCGTTTGTGCATAAATATGTGCTGTCAAAGGCGAATGCACCACGTGACGTAGGATTCGAGCCTTTTGGGGACCGCTAAGAGCGGCTCCTGAGAGCATCCGAAGACCTCTAGAGTTTTGCCATCGCAGGAACCTTTGTTATATGAAAGTGGGGCAACACCACCTGCAGGGTTTGTGTAAATAGGAAGTTATAAAAATGGGCGTAAAGATAAATCACTTCTTTAGCATAGCGTCGGCTATTGAAGATGATTTATTCCATTTTTATAGTGTTGTTTGTGACAGAAATGTTCTGTTAATATTGTTAATTTCCAATTTATCCCTTTTTTTATCTGAGACGAGAGGTTAAGGTCGTAAAAAGGGGATTCGTCACTTCCGTTCATAACTGGATGTTGTTTTACTAGGGCAAGCAAGTAGTTCGATGTGTACGTTAGTGGACAGGTTACGATACCCTCTGATGGCCTATCGCAATGCCTAACCTGGTCCTGGGTATATGAATCTCTCAGTTCAACGGTTAGGATAGTTAGTTATATCAGGGAACTGCTACTGTTCATCTATGAAGGTTGCTTCTATGGATGAGAATAAAAACAGCCAATGAAAGATAACTATGACCCACACTCAAACCACATGTATAAACCACATCGCTCTTCGCGCAGGTAAAAAAGGGGTGTGTCCTGCTGAGGTTGGAGCCCTGGCATCATTGTTCAAAAAATCAGCTACAGAGATCAAACAAAAATTACTAAAATGCAAACAAACAATATAAATAGCGACATTCAACATTAGAACCTTAAATAGAATAGGATAACTACCGGAGCTGACTGCATCGGCCATAAAACATAACATAGACATGATATGCATTCAGGAAAACAGATACACACATCGTGAGGATATTAAATATCACGATACTGCCAATGGATGAACGCTAGCCACTGTATCAGTGTGGAAAAACTCTGTCAATGCCACGGTAGGAGGTGTAGGTATACTTATACTTATAGAACCAAGAGCCTTAAAATCACTTAGCATAAAGAGAATACAACCTAGAATGATGGTAGCTACTTTTAATGGCAACCCAGAGTAATGATCATCTCCTGCTATAGCCCTACCAATGTAAGTGAAGAAACTGAATTCATCACCTTCTACAATGAGCTATCCTCTCTAGTGCGTAGCATTCTGAAACACAACTTTCTAGTCATTGGTGGAGACATGAATGCCCAAATTGGGAAAAATGGAAACCACAAATACAGCCTACACAATTCATCAAACAGGAATGGAGAACATCTAACAGATTTCACAATAGAAAATTGATTAACATGCCTCAATACAAACTTTCAAAAAAGGGAGGGAAAATTATGGACCTACGCATACACAAATAATACTAACGCACAGATAGACTATGTTTTTATAAACAAGAAATGGAAAAATAGCGCAATGAATTGCGAGGCTTATGCCTAACCAAGTTAAAAATACCTAGTCTGTTCTATTTGCCCATAGCTGGTGAGAGAACAGATGAATTCATGCCTTTCTCAAGGGCATTAGCACAAAGGAAAACATAATTATCTTCATCCAGGATTTGAACTCGGGTTGCCAATTCCATTTCCTACAATGATGACCATTACACAAAGTAATTTTTAGTTACAATTTCAATATTGTTATAAGTAAAGTAAAATTAGTGACCATAGTCGAGGGTGACCTGAAGGCTCCCTTTTCGATAGCTACTGCACCAAGGTGTAGGGAAGGGCACTACTCCTTTCCCTGGATTGCTCCATTTTATCCTTGATCCGTACCTTATAATGCTGAGTGTTAAGCAAGGAGGCATCAATTACCATTTTTTAAGTCTTTGGTATGACTCAACCTCAGATTGAACCCATGTCTCGTAGGCCATTCGCAAACAGTCTAACCATCATGCTAATGTCTGAGAGCATTGCAGCAAAGTTGTCATGGAGAGAGTGAGTGTGCTAAGAATTAATTTTATAACTCAGTTCATTGACTGACCTATGTAATAAAAGCATACATATGTGGGTAGAGGTTAAGTTTCACTTTGCTTAATCTATTCATTCTTTCCTCTCACTCTTAGCCTGATGAATACCAAATCTTGTGGATAAAGATAGGAAGTTTATATATACACTGGGCCAAAAATCTTGCTAAATGTTAAGCATTCATAAACTCTTAGCCTCTGGAACTTGAAGTTTTTTGCTTTACTGAGTACAATTTTGCCATAAGATCATCACCTTATTCAACTTGTTGAGCTCTGTTCTTATAAATGCTGTTTTGCTTCTCTCTTTTTAGTTGGAAACTTCCATGTCCAGATCCTCCACTTGTATGCGCATTAACCGAGGACATCAGGAAAGCCCTCACTTTGCTCACCACAGCCAAAAAACCTTTGGTGATTATTGGCAAAGGTAGGATATGACTCTCGGCAGATATTAATTTGCTTTTCTTTCCTAATTTTCGTTATTGGCAAAGAGACTTGCCATAATCCCATGACAAAAAATTGGGTTTTTTTTGTTTTTTTTATACTGTGTTTCCTATTGGACACAGCACTGAAGATAAGAGGTTTGTTAGTTGGGTTTTATGGCATATCAACCTTTATTGGTTATTTAATGCCAAATCCATTTTTAAACAAAGAATCAGTTCTATTTTAAACAATTCAGTTTAGCATGAGTACATAGTTCAATTGTCAAAAACATTTCTGTTTCAAGCTATTCAGTTTATTCAAACAGTTCTAATTCAGCTAATTCAATTTAGTCTAAGTACAGATTGTGTTTACACACAGTTAAATGTCAAAACAGTTCTATATTAAACAATTAAGTTTAGCGTAAGTACAGTTTCAATGTCAAAAACAGTTCCATTTCAAACAATTCTGTTTAGCATTAGCACGCAGTTTAAATGTAAAAAAACATTTCTATTTCAAGCTATTCAGTTTAGTCAAACAGTTCTAATTCAAACAATTCAGTTTAGCATAAGTATGCAGTTCTATTTAAGCCATAGATAGGGCCCTATCGGGTGCTACCATTCCAGGCCAAAGTGGACCTGGGAGTAATGGCAATGAAGGGGTGCTCTGCATTCCTCAAAGTTCCAGCATCACTGAAACCTCCCCATCAGATTGTTTAGTGTCACATCTAGGACACTCATTTGGTTGAAACTTATTTTATACTACAGTATTGTTTACATGGCAATACTATACTCAGAGACAACCATATTTAGCAATTAAAATGATTGTCATGCTCTAGCTTCATTCAAGCATCTACTCCTTTAAGTTTTGTCAGCTGTATCAGTTCTCCCAGGATGAATATATATTTTGTGTAAAAAATCTTACAAATGTATAAGAGAGGAATTTAATGTGAAATTTAACAGTGTACATTTTCTAAGTTGTCAATATAGCATTTTCTTGATAAAATTCATGAAATAAGATTGAAAGAAATCAGGACATCCATTTTTGTTCACTACTGAAATTCTTGATATGTATGAGCGTTTATCTCAGTCATTCAGAAAATCTCTACCAAAAAAAATAAAGTTACATTCATAGATTAGGTTGTTTATATCTTCTCTTTTCAAGACAACAAAGAAGTTCATCATCTGACACAAGCACAAATTTCTCTGACTCTCTCTCTCGCCATTCGTCTTTATCGTCTATTGCTTCTGGCAGATCTTCTTGACTACATCCTCTGTCCATACAAAGCTGTTGGAGGTAAGTTTTAGCTGATCATCCAACACCGTCCATGTGAAGAGTCTAAAGGAGAACATTGCTTATGAGTTTGTCTTTACTTCTCCAGCAGTTTCCCGCATGTCTTGTCCATCTTATTTGGATGGTTTTAGAGATGAGAAGTAGATAGCTATACAGCTGCTGTTTTGTGGGATGTTGTTTCTAGGATTTATTCAATATAGCTCATATCATTCTTGTGCAATTCCCGTCTAGATTTTTCTCCATACGCTTAGTCAGAACACATGTGGTGCATCTATATAGTAGTATTGACTCAACCACTGCTTGGAGAAAAATACAAGTTATCAAAATTAAGTGCACGATTAAACTTTTTTTCTTTTTTTTTTCTTCATAATTTAACTGGAAACTTACTGATGTACAGGGTATTTTAAAAAGATGCAACCAGCTGGGCATAATCTTAAACAACAGACAAGCCAAGTGATCCTCTATCCACATGTTTCATCTGATGATCGTATTTTTATTTTAAAAAATACATGAAACGGACATGAGGAGGTGAAAACACACACACTCACACATATATATATGAGTAGAGTGTTTGCCAGTAGTCCAGGAGACCAGGGTTCAATCCCAGGACGAGTCATACCAAAGACTAAAAAAAAAGGAACTTGATGCCTTCTTGCTTAACACTCGGCATTATAAGGTATGGATCAAGAGTAAGGTGGAGCAATCTAGGAAATGGAGTAGTATCTTCCCCTACACCTTGGTGTAATAGCTATTGAAAAGGGAGCCTTCAGGTCACCCTCGACTAAGGTCGCCAACTTTACTTATTGATGGTTTTGTTTTTTTAATAAGTCTCCTGTTTTCATACAAGGACTGCTATTGACTTGATATTGTCCTTATGGAAATCTGATAACATAAAATGGGAATGTTTTCCAAGCTGTATCTGTGTCAGTACTACTGTATGACTGCACCACTTTTTTTTTCTTATGAAACAATTGAAGGAAAAAAAAAATAGATTGTAATTACACAAGAATTCTGTTTTGAACAAATCTTTGAAGTAGCACCCTACAAAACAGATGTACAGCCATTTATGTCCCATCACACAAATGTGTCCCATCACACTAACTATTTAAGATGAACAAGGTATCCTGGGTAAGTAAGAACTAACTTACAATTGAACTTCTCTTATTCATTAACACTCTAGTGTTGGCCAACCAGCAAAAACTTGCATTTCTCCAGCTCTGTACAGATTTACCAAGAGTGATGGTCAAAAGAATTCATGCTGTCAGTACACTTTGATGGTGTTTGTTTGAAAGTTGTCTGTACCTATTTTTAAACAAACTAACCACTCTTGTACAAAAATCAAGAGAAAATTATTTAAAAAATACATTGTTCAAAGGAACCTTGTAGGAGTGTCAGATCCAAACAAATGCACTTTATTGGAGCCTCTTAATACTAGAGTGAGTCCAAAATTTTGCAATGTTTTGGTAATATGAGGTTCAATTGAGTGCTTTGTATTCTTCTGCTGAAGTTGTGAACACTTGACTGAGAGGCCACATTCACCTGATACTCTCAAAGTGCTACTCATCAGGTTTGCCTCTACGGTTTGGGGTATAGCCTTGGGGTCCACACTTTTAGACCTACTTGACCTTGACTGATCTTTGAAGTTCTTGCAACCTGAGCAAAATTTCTTGAACCCTCTTCTAACTCGGGGTGGGTAAACTGCAGCCTGTGACGCTATTTTATGCTTTCTGTGGGAGCCTCTAAAAAATAAACTCTTGTACTAGAATCAAGACTAAATTCTTTTGATTTTAAAAGATGCAGCTCTTTGATAATTCATAACCCAGTGATGCAGCCCTCCTACCAAAATGTTTGCCCACGCCTGTTCTAACTGTATTGTGATCAACTGTGCATTCACTTTTTGCACAACAAATGTTTTTGGTTGCTTCCATGACATTATGGCCCAATTTGAAATCTCTAAGTGTAGGTTTCTGAATTCTTGCACATTCATATGTGCAGTTTTCAAGTCATACACAGAGGGAAGCAATGCACAATGTGTCAGCACACCAACTACCATTATACTACCTTTCACATCTTGAACTGCTTCAGTCACATGATATACTTGCCACAAAGTTACACGTATTGATATATTGCAAAGCTTTTGACTCATCCTAGTATATTTCCTCTTTCCTGTTGAGGAGGAACCAAGTTTAGACAGGTATACAAAGATTGAAATAGCAATTAAACCTTAGAATCTAACTTCAGTGTAAAATGTATTAATTGTCCAGCAATTTCTTAAACATTGTTCTTGAAGCTTTTCTTACTTTTCCATTTGTCTCCATTGGAAAATGATATGTGAATGAGTTATGGAACAGAACTTTTATTTAAAGTGTAAACTAAGCAAGAAAGAAGTTTCAAACCGTAAATAAGGTGTGTGTATAGAAAAGTGTGTGAAAATGCTAAAAAGTTCCTGTAATAGAAATACTTGTTAGAGTTCTTTGTGTCAAAAATCACCTATGTGTCTGTACATTGTATTGAATAGTGTGTACATAGTTTGCCACAGGCTTAAAGCCAGGCTCTGGGGTAGTGTTTTTGCTACTATGGTATTCTGGGGGGAAAAAAGACACATTCATGTTCACACCTTTTCTTTCTTACCCAGATTGATTGCTACGGTAACAACAGGTGTAATTTTTTATCAGTCATGTGAAATCTGTTGCAGACAAGGTCAATCAGTAGGGCAGAGCAAGTAATTCAACAGAAAGTATAGACTGATCTCTATACAATGGCTTACATTGACATGTCCAGACAATATTTTCCTGTGAAAGCGCTGTTAATTCAATGTGGTAAAGTCTCTTGAAATAACTGACCAGATAACAAAATTATATATATATATATATATATATATATATATATGAAATGTTTGCTATGTTTTTAAATAAAGTGTGCTTGGTTTTGGTGATAGAGCATGTGTAGATCTAAGCTAACATTGTGTAAACACAGAATCAACAGCACCTATCAGTTTCTTGCCATTGTGATGATCAGAACAAGATCAAGAAACTAACTATTACTAAGCCCTATTGACTTTCTACCTATGTTATCCTAACTTATATACACTACCAGTCAAAAGTATTTGACCACCCTCAAAAATTTCTGGGGCTGTAGAATACACCGACTGAATCTCTGCTGAGGGGTAAGACTACTCCCCACAATGGGTGTCCTGGATATGACACTAAATAATCTGATAGTGAGGTTCCAGTTATACTGGAGCTTTGGGGAATATAGAGCACCCCTTCATTGCCATCGCTTCCAGGTCCACTCTGGCCCTGAGTGGTAGCACCTGATAGGGCTCTATCTATGGGTCAAGTAGAACTAAACTGCATACTTATGCTAAACTGAATTAGAACTGCTTTGACATTTAACTGTTTGTGGAAAAAAATGCACTTGTATGATACTGAATTGTTTGAATTAGAACTGTTTGACTGAACTGAATAGCTTGAAATAGAAATGTTTTTGACAATTAAACTATGTACTTATATTTAAACAGTGTACTTATGCTAAACTGAATTGTTAGAAATGGAATTGTTTTTTTACATTGAAATTGTACTTAGGCTAAACTAAATTGTTTAAAATAGAACTGTTTTGATATTTAACTGTGTGTAAACGAAATCTATACTTATACTAAACTGAATTGTTTGAATTAGAACTGTTTAAATAAACTGAAATAGCTTGAAATAGAAATGTTTTTGACAATTAAACTGTGTTCTCATGCTAAACTGAATTGTTTGAAATAGAACTGATTATTTGTATAAAAATAGATTTGGCATTAAACAACCAGCCACCCAAAATTTCTTCTCATCCTAAAAGTGTTATTATTTTTAATGAAACAAATTAAGCACCACTATGGTTTTATTTATCATACTAAATATAAATCTTCCTAAGCCATATTTAAATACAAATTAAACTAAAAAACACAAAAGACTTCTTAAACTTTTGATTCATTGAAATGTGACCCTCTTTGGCCACTATCACTGCTTCACAGATTCTCAGCATTCTTTCCAGCAATTTAACATTAAATGACCCGAAAAGTGTTGATATGCTGTAAAACAAAACAAGCAAAACCAAAACCTTTCCACCAATGACTGGAGGTTGACAGAAGATAGTTCTACCCAGCTTTTCTGCAAGAGTTGCTAGAGGTGAATTGCACTTTTGAGGTGTTTAGTTCTGATTTTTCGCTCAAGTTCATCCCATGCCAGTTCAATGAGATTTAAGTCTGCTGGTTGCACCGGCCAAGCCATCATTTGATGGACGTGCTGTTCCTTTTGCTTTTAATGTATCTCTGGCAGAGTTTACTAGTATGCTTTGAGTCATTATCTTGTATGAGTACAAATCTTTAAGCCACAAGCCACATTCCAGATAAGACCGCAGTATACTTTGATAACTGATCTGATTGAATTTGCCCTTCACTTTGTGCAATTCCCCAATTTTGCAATTAACAAAATCCCCCTAACACTTTAACACAGGCTCCTCCATGCTTTTCAGTAGGTGTGATACAAGAGGTTGCAGCTCTTACACAACTCTTCGCAGCACATAGACCCTTCTATTTGACCCAAAGATTTTGAACTTTAATTCATCAGTCCAAAAGACTTTATTCCACTGCTCTATTCTTCAGTTTTTGTGTGCCTTGGTCCACTGGAACCTTTTGACATTGCTTTGGTTTCTCAACAGTGGTTTCTTGACAGCAGATCTGCCAGTCTTCTCCTCACAGTGGATGCTGACATTTTTTCACAATATTGGTTCAGTTTTGCACTGTTGTCTGGAGTAGTCAGCCTTGTCATACAAGCTGGTGACATAAAATTCTCCTCTACTCTTTTTGCTTTTGGTCTACCAGCCCAACTTTTAGTCTTGTTTCCCCATGTCTCCTCATAGTATAATTGTTCAGTACTAAAGAAGAAAAACACCTTCAAATTAATTTTTTGAAAGATATCTCATTATACTAAGATCAAAGTTACTGAAGAAGACTTGTATTTAGTATAATAAACAAAAACATTGTGGGGCTTAACTTGTTTCATTGAAAATAACACTTTTAGGACGAGAAATAAAAATTTTCAAGGGTGGCTAAATACATTTGACTGCTAGTGTGTGTGTGTGTGTGTGTGTAACCTCCACACTTCATTCTCAATGTCAAAATCATTCAGATAAAATGTTTATACTTCACATGTACATGCACAACAACCTCATCATCATCATCATCATCATCAATAAATAAATAAATAAATTCAACTTATATGATTATTTGAAACTTGATATCTGAGCAGAAAAAAAAATAGATTGATAGATTTATTTTTCCTGCTCTGATCTCAAGTTTCAAATAATTCTTTTATTTATGCATATTTCAGGAAATTCATAGAAATTTTTAAAAATATCTAAACTCTGATTTAATTAATCTTTTCTTTTTTTTTTTTAAATAACAATCATCTCTACTCTATTCAGGAGCTGCTTATGCCAGAGCTGAAAAAGAAATTGACATATTCCTCACTTCAACTGGCCTCCCGTTTCTACCAACCCCAATGGGAAAAGGTGTGGTCCCAGACAACCACCATCTGTGTGTGTCACCAGCTAGATCATTGTAAATAAAGATCACTTTCTCTCCAGCAACTTTTTACTGATGATTTGGGTAGGGGGCTTATTTGTCAAGACACTTTTAATTAAATTCTGATAATGTAAAAAGATGGTGATTATTTCATAAGTGTCTATAAAATTAACCCTTGACTAATTGATAAATTTAAAATATATATATATGTGTGTGATTATTGCAATAATAATGATTAACTGGCCCATGGAAATTCCACAGAATGCATGCATAATTACATGAATACCTTATATATATATTAAAAGGAAAATAATTTGTATAAAAATAATTAAAAAAATCTAATCTTGCTAGTTTTAGATATATTGACAATTCAAATCCCCTCTTTCTTCACTCCTTTCATTCCTCCTCTTCATCCTTTCAACTTTATCAGTGGGTCTTAGAAGACACTGTATCCCCTGTCAAGGGGTGTTCTGGGTATGACACTAAACTGCATCTGGTGGGGAGGCTCTATTGCTGAAGAGTGTGGAGTACCCCTTCATTGCTATTACTCTCAGGTCCACTCTGACCCAGAGTGGCAGTAGCTGTTAGTGTCCCATCTATGTGTCAAATAAAAGTTTTAAAATTATTTGTATTCAATATGATCGTGTACAAAAAAAGGTCTTAAGAAACAACTCTACAAAAAATTTAAATATAAACATACAATGAATGCGATTCTCTAACTTGGTGTAAAATAACCCTTGACAGATTGACATGCCATTAAAATCAATCACTTTTTCTTTCTTCACCCTCCTCCTTAACTTCACTTTACCGCCTCTTCCTCCATCTCATTCTTTTTCTCTGTACCCTATTATTTAAGCTTTCTCTCTCTCTCTCTCCCCTCTTTGACTTTGTTAAAACATTGAGTTTAAAAAGTAAACAATAAATGTGAATATATTTTTATAACTGAAAGCATGACACACATAAACAATTGTTTTGTAGTTTCAGTGTATTAATAAATGGATATTAGTTTTTGTGTGTCATTAAAAAAAGGATGATGGCAATATTTAAGTAAATTTTTCAGTTAAATTGTACTTATATCAAAATGTTTATATTTCTCTGCATTTTCTTTAAGTTTACTATTTTCTAAACATTAAAATTGATATAAAATCAAATCAGCAATAACAATTGTTTCTCTATTTTACCCTTTTTCCATGAATCTAAACAATTATTACTAAGAACTTTTTAATATATGCACTTATTTAAAACATTAAAACTGCATTTATTTAGTGAGCCATTTATTTAGTGAGCCAATTGCAAAAGTTACATCTTGTAGACACATCTGTTAGCTTCTCAGATAAATTTTCTGCATTTAAAAATATATAGTATTCTATTCAGTAGTGAATAATTATGAAATTTCATTTATTAAAGATTGTGTAAAAATCTTTTTTTCTTTTTCTTATTATATTGTATATATTGGATGAAGTATGAAATTCTTCAGATTTGGCTAATAAAAATCAAAATAAAATGTTCCTCACATAGATCTGAATTATAAATTTTGTCTTGCGTTATTGTTGTGGGGGGGGTCTTTTTATTGTTATCACAATTAGTCCAGGTTAAAAGCCCATTAAAAGTAACCCAAAGCTGAATGTTTTTTGTGGCCCAGTTGGCTAGGGCTGCAAAATACACCGACTGCATCTCTGCAGAGGGGTAAGACCCCCCCCCCAATGAGTGTCCTGGATATGACACAAAACAATCTATGGCGAGGCTCCAGTAATGCTCAAGCTTTGGGGAATGCGAAGTAGCCCTTTATTGCCATCACTCCCTGGTCTACTCTGGCCTGTAATGGTAGCACCTGATGGGGTCCTATCTATGGATTAAATCAAACTAAACAGTGTACTTATGCAAAGTTGAATTGTTTGAAATAGAACTTTTTATATGTATAAAAATGGATTTGGCATTGAATAACCTACAATAGTTGATATGCCATAAAACCAAACCTGAACTTTTTAAAACTTATTTTTCTAATGCAGTTATCATTGGAGAACAAGAAAAGTTTTGGTAAACAAGCCAAGCTTTTACCCACCATCATCATCATGTGCCACTAGCACAGATATCCCTGACCCTCTCTTGCCCCTTCTCCCTATCGTTCATCGCCTCTGGCAGGTCTTCAGGGCTACATCCTGTATCTTCACATAGCTGCCGTATGTATGTTCGAGCTGGTCATCCTGTTTTTGCTCGGCCATATGTGGGGGTCCATTGGAGTACATCACTTATGAGCTCGTCCTTGCTTCTCCAGCAGTGTCCTGCATGTCTGGTTCGTCTAACTTGGATAGTTTTCGTGATGGGAGCCAGGTGACCATATAGTTGGTGCTTTCTGGGGTGTTGCCTCCAGGACTTGTTCAATATTGCTCGCAACATTCTTGTGTAATTGCCATCTAGCTTCTTCTCTAGCCATTTAGTTAGCGTCCATATAGTGCATCCATACAGCAGTATCGACACGACTGCTGCCTGGAAGAAACTGCGTTTCATTTTATTGGTCAGGTTTGATTTTCATATGATCGATAGCTGTCCACGCCTTCGTTAGCTGCGTGTCGATGTCTTTTTCAGTTGATGAGATACTGCTTCCTAGGTAGGTGAATTTGTCTACTAGTTTCAGGGAGGTTCCGTCTAGTGTGGAGATGTCGCCTGTTTGATTATAGCATGTATATTCAGTTTTGTGTGCATTGACATGGAGGCCAATGCCTGCAGCAGCTCGTTCCAAACTATGCAGTAGTGTTTCGGTTTGGTTGGGTGTATTTGCCAGAATCGCTATGTTATCGGCATAGTCAGCATCGGTAATTGTTTTTGCGAGGTACTTTCTGCTTCTTTTCTTTGTCATCTCGAAGCCATTTTCTCTGATTTTATCAATCGATTATTCTAAGCACTTTTAACCTGGACTAAATGTTTGAAGATTTGATTTAATGAACTCAGGTAATTTCATTAGAAAATGTATTTTTATATTGTGTAGTTTAATCTATTTTGTTTGAAATATAACCTATTTTTTATGAAAATGAAGTATTAATTGTTGAAGGAAGTGAGTTACTCTAAATTGCGAGTATAATTGACAGAATGTATAATGACAAACCTGACCATAACTTTGAGTTAATATTTACAAGAAAAGATATTCAATTTACCACTTTGTGTGTTTTCTTTAAAATCAATTTTTGAGTCATTTTAATTTTTCAGGGTCTTAAAGGAATCAGATGTGATTCTCTTGCTTGGAGCTAGATTGAATTGGATACTTCACTTTGGATTACCTCCACGCTTCAATCCAGATGTCAAAATCATTCAGGTAAGATGCTTATACTATATATATATATATATATATATATATATATATATATATAAACACAAAAAACAATTTGTTGGGTTATTTATGACATTTTGCCCTATATACCAATGATATCTAATGAAGCCAATACAGAGTGAAATATCATAAATACATAAACACTCTACAAAATTGGTTTCCACAATATATTTATATCTTATCTATAATTCTGTTGGTGTAAAAAAGAAAAAAAACAGATTGTACAATTTGCAAATTCTACAAACTGATATCTGGGGGGGAAAAAAAAAACTTTTGTTAAAAAAAAAAAAACACACTTGCTACTTGAAAATAATCAAATAGTACATATGTCTAATCAAAAAAAAAACACCAACAGAATTACGTAAGCTTAAATGTAATAAAGTGCGCAATACATGAGATAGAACTAATATTATGAAAATAATTCCTACATGGTCAAGAGTAAGTCTACCTAGGTTTCCCCAAACGTCTCTTCAGGATTGCTCTGGCCTTGTGCCATTTATGTTCTCTGACAAAAGCAACAAGCTGGAAACATACATGTTACTCATAACCAGGACAACCCCACCTTTTTTTTTTTTTGTGTGTGGGAGTAGTACTCCTCTGTAGAAAATGTAGTCAGTCTATTCTAAGCCCCATGAACAAGATAATTGTATGACTTGGCTGTAACTGAAGTCTGCTTTATTTAGCTCTTCCATGACAAACAATGTAACACAAGGTCAGTTTTTAGGCAGAGGCTATTCCACACACAAATGCATAGTCAAGAATAGCGATAAAAATTGCTTGGTTATCATTGGCATTCCTCACTGAGGGAAGCACATCAGGCAATGAACCTGACCCTTGCTCTTTTAGATGATAGCCCCCTTGAAAACAAAGAGTTTACATTTATGGGAAAAAATTTATTTTGCTGTTGTTTTTTTTTCAATTCTTGTTTATTGAATCACCCTCATATATGATCAGTGGGTTATGCACATATCATGATGGACAAAAATTACTTAGACTCCATTGCCAATGATCCAAAGATATCAGAAGTTTAGCCTAAGGGTCAGAATCCCCAGAACAAAACCACACTCTTGCCTGAAACAAGAACACAGCTGAGAAAATGGAACATATTCTGTTCTTCTACCCTATATATAGATAATCGTATGATTTTAAAAAAAACAACATTTTGTGGGTTCTATGCTAATTATGTACTCAAGTGAATAAAAAATTTTGCAATATTTTGCTACATGATAGTTTGTGGCACATATATCACATGACTGAAGCAGGTCAAGCTGTGGAAGGTACCAGCTATTGTGGGGTAGTATCATGGTAGTTGGTGCACTGATAAATTCTTTATTGCTTCACTCTGAGTGTGACTTGAATTTTTGACTTACCCTAGTATAATATTTTTGAGAAAGAGATTTATTTGATGCCAACAAATTTATTTCATGTTTATTTATCCTATGACTGTTAATGATTTCCTAATCGTTTTAATTGTAATTTTATTTGATAGGTTGACATCTGTATGGAGGAATTAGGCACCAATGTTCAACCGTCTGTCAGTTTGGCTGCAGATATCAGAATGGTTCTTAACCAGGTTAGCTCTTACATTTACAAATTTATTCATATAAATAATAATTTTGTTGTATTCTCATATGCCATATCATAACGACACAATAATAAAGACAGACACAGGAAGACTTCTTTATAAATATATCTACCTCTCACTTTATTGTAAGGGTTCGAAAAGGGTTACTCAAGGTTTGCGTGTGAGAGGGAGTTGGAGACCGAACATAACTGCAACATTTTGACCCCTACTCTTATGGCCGTCAGCATTGTGTCTTTCTTGTTCTCCTGATGATCAACCGAAGGCCCAGCGGCCCAGCTCTCTGCTAGATGATGGCTTTCTTTACTGCATCTTATCAACATCTTCTCTGGACCCCAACTCCTCAGGGCCCCAAGCCCCTTCGGCCTGGTGTGGCTTTCCCTACCACATCTCATCTATAACTCCGTCTCCAACTGGAACTGTCTTGACTTCTGTCTTGACTGAGTTATATAATAGTTCAACACCCACTCAGTCGCCTACTCGATCTTTGAAATTGCATGTTTGATCATCATCAAGCGGAAATAACTGTCATGCAGTTCACAGGTCACTCTCTTTCGGTGCATCAGTCTATGAGTGTACCATGGGATTTTTTTTTACCTCGTCCCATTTCGTCAGCCAATTTCTGCCTATGCGATTTCCTCTCATAACTGCGATTAGAATGTGTCACCTCCTTCCGGTGCATCACCTTGGAATGGCATTTTTGGCTGGGTCGAAGGTCAAAATACCACAATTTAATATACATCATCAATTAGTTTATTTTTTTCATATATGAAAAAAAAAAAAATTAAAGTATTTAATAATGAATTGATTTTGTCTACAAAGTGTTAAACAGGGTTTTTTCATGTTTCATCAGATATTTAACACATCCCTTGAAATTACTTAACCTGGGAATAAAAAACAATTTTCTATCAATTTCTTTTTTCTTTTCTGGAGGGAGTATTACCAAACCTTAACCCTTATACGAGAGCCCTCAGATTCTCTATATCTGAGCACACAAAAATTCAAGTACAAAGTATATCAGACTTTGCTCCAGGGCACAGATATCCCATCGTTCCATTAAAAGGAAAGATTATTACTGGTGGTAAAATATATAGTAAAATAGTGTTCAGCCTGAAATAACAGGCTTATTGTGTATTGTGAAATAGCACTCAGTCCAAAATATCAGGCTTATGGTGTATAGTAAAATAGTGCTCAGCCTAAAATACCAGGCTTATGAGTTCAAAAGTTTAAGTTCCTAGAAATTTTGTGTTGTACTTTGTACTCATACATTTTTTTAAATTCCTACAAATTTCTGTATGATGGTTTATAGAACAAATATTTACTCAAAGAGAAATGTTTATTTTTTTCAAATTTCTATACAAAGTGACTCAACTGTTCTTATTCCGCTGTCCATGCCGTCAAAATTTCCTGAAAATTAATACTTATGACAAAAGATGCCTGAAGAAGGTTGTAGAATACAGCAGCCAAAATGTTGTGAATATAGCAATCAAGATAAGATCTATAGTCTGAGATGTGTAAAGTTTAATGTTAGGTGTTATCTACTTAATGATAACATTTTCTTGTATAAAATGAAAAATGACAAAAGTTTTCAACAAAGAGTTTTTGAGAGCTTCTGAAATTTTGAGTCATACCTTATAACTCAAAATTTCAAAAGCTCTCAAAAACTCTTTGTTTTTTGAAAAAAATTTTTAGAAAAACAGAATGTGATAATTCATATGTCTAGATCTGGCATTTAACATCTCAGTTGGTTGAACAACATGTGTATTTAACCATGCTGTCCTGAGGGCAAGTGGATGTTCGTTTGATTCTCATTAAGAGTTTATTCTTTATTATTTCCAATTTGTACTGTTTCTGTTGTAGATTGAACTGAATAAGTTGCAATAAAAAAGCAACTAAAAATCAAAAGAAAATATCAGTCAAAATTAATTACTAGACAACACGTGAACCTTTTGGGTTGCTGTTGTAACTGTAGTCCATGATGATATTGGGGCTTCTATTTAGGAAGGAGTGAAAGATTCTAATAAACTTTTCATGGTTATCTCTATTGTATCAAAAATTTGGATGATTAGTGTGCCTGGTAGAGTTGTTGTCACGTCTCTAAACGACAAAAAAAGACTGATGTCTGCCCAAAAACCTCCCTTTGTATTCAATAAATATCCTTTCCTTTGTCTCTTTAAACTGATAGCCACTTCTCCTCCAATCTGTCACGTGATATCCCACTGGGAGGAGGGAGATAAGATTAATACTATCCTCCCATTGAATTAACAGTATCTAGCCTTCAAAAAGTGACCTTCAAGGAAGAATGTAGGTCACAGAGGGGTATGAACAGGTGTTGGTACTTAGTAACCTCAGGTCGCCTGACACTGGAAGGGGAGGGAGAGAGAAGCCAAATGATTGGCTGGGACCCCAAAACGGAAGTGGGGACTCCCTCCCCTCAGCGGAAGTAAATAATAAGAAAGTCAGTTTTTGAGCAGGGTTTGTAGCGGGCAGACGAACCATAGCCATTTTACTCCGGATGAACAAAAGAATTACTGAGACACGAAGGACCCCAGGTTCTTCAAGCCAGTGTAAAAAAAATAGAACAAAGTCTATTAGCCCGTGAAAGAAGAAAGATTCTCCAGTGGAACCCCGTCGAAAAATAAGATAAGTAACTTTGGGGCCATTTTCCTTTATACCCAAACTTTGTATACCACTCTCTCTCTCTCTCAATTTGAAGAAAAACAAAAGTCAAGAAAAGACATTTATATTCGTGGACTGTCCAATTATTATATGTTTTGACACTTTGAAAGTGTATATAACTAGTAAAGGAATCATATATTTTTATGTTATCACGTGGTCTATGTTGTTCTTTGCCGTTCTACTACAAATTTGTTGTTCTCACATTTCCTTTTCAGCTTCTATTCGCCTTATGTTATCTTGCTTAGAGTTGTCCTATTAATTCCTTTAAAATATCACGCGGGAAACCGGAGTTGCCGACTACTACAATATAATATTATTACGACTAAAACCTATAGGCTCATATCTTCTGTTTGTCTGGGGGGAAGAAGTTAAGCGGCCTGGTGGGTGTGTGATAGTGTGAAATTTGGAACCCCTTGCCAGCGGCGGTCAGTCTGGCTCTAAATTGATCCCTCACGTAATATGCCAGTTCTTATATGCCCGAGAGAAAAACTCTGAACGAGGACATATTCTATAGGGGATCAAGTGCCATCTTCACACGTGCGAAAATAAAGTCCCGTTTTGGGATTTTAGTCAATTTGCCGTCACAAATCAATTCACATCCAACATAAACACAAAAAAGCGCCATGTGACAACGTTCATTGTTTTCATGTTCTTTTCTGCTTGCCCTCATTTGCAGTGGTTTTACGTGACTGCCAGCGTGAAAATACATGACCATTTGCAATATAAGCTCGCTCTGGGCAGCCATGTTTTTTCCAGTCAAAAAAATGTATCTTGCACACGGAGCATATGCACTGACATTTGTGCTGAAGTGAGTGGCGATTTTTACCCCAATTTTCACTATAATATTGAGTGCAAACTTGGACTTAAGAAAAGTATTCAGTTGCAAATTGAACTGGAAAATTTTTTTTTCCTTTTAGTTGAAGCATTTTAAGTTGATTGCTTGAATAAAAATCTTTCTATGATATGCCATTTTTTGATGGGTTACAGTTATATACATATACAGTTTTTCTCCATAAATACACCCCTAACAATTTTTTATAAAAAATTTTCTTCTAAATCAAAGATACCAAGATTTTTTCATTTCTAGTTGAACTTTATACAATCAAAATGGTTATTATTAGGCATTACCGTATAAAATAAATAAGTACACCCTCTACCATTTTTTATAAAAAGTTAATTTTCTTTTAAATCAAAGATAAAGTAAAGTTGCTGACTATAGTCGAGAGTTCCCCAAAGGCTCCATTTCCAATAGCTACTACACTGAGGTGTAGGGAAGGATGCTACTCCTTTCCCTGGATTCCTCCACTTTATCCTTGGTCCATACCTTATAATGCTGAGTGTTAAGCAAGGAGGCATCAACTACTATTTTTTGGCTTGACCTGGGATTGAACCCCTGTCTGCCAGGCCTTTGGTAAACACTCGAACAGCTAGGCCAATGGAGCGGTTATCAGGATTTTATCATTTCTAATGGAACATTATATAAAGCAAATATTATTGTGCATTATTTATTACCAAACTCTTCAACATTCCTGTCAGTATGAAATCTTTCAATTATATTGTGTTATATGGTTATTATATTCCTACTTTCTGTTGAAGTACATTCCACAAATAGATACATAGAATATTGGACAAAAAAATAGCAATGAAAAGACTTAACCATTTTTTATCATTGTCACAAATTTTAATGAAACTTCAACTTTAAGCATATAAAGGAAGTGATTATTTTCCTTGATTATTGTTGTCTAAATTCCCTTCAGTTGTTGCAAAAAGTCATAATTTTCTAAAAATAAAATTCTCAGGAATAATTAAAAAAATAGGAAATTTCTTAACATTTTCCTTTCTTTAATTTGATATCCTAATTTGTGATTAGTCCTTTGCTAGCAGTTATATTAAAATTTGTTGAAATAATAAAAAATCGTTCATTTTTTTTTTTTTTTTTTTTTTTTTTGTTTTTGCTTTTTTTTGTTATGCTGTTCTTTTGATTAGTTTGAATGCTGTAGAGTTTAATAATATATAATAACTAATAATATCCATTTTGATTACGATGGATAAGGTACTGGTACCTTATCCATCGTAATCAAAATGGATATTATTATTATTATGTCTTTGGTTTCGAAGAAAATTAACTTATTAAAAAATTATTAATGTTGTACATATTTATAAATGATATTGTATATACAACCGTAATTTTATTAATTGATAATGGTTGAATCAGTGTTTGAAATTCAGCAAATCGCTTTGTTATTGATCTTTCTTTACTCTCGGATGTCCAGCAATTCCTAAAAGATCAAGAATCACACTTGTTAAAAATATTTTCACTTTTCAACAGCACAATAATAGAACAGTATTATTACCTTGTACAGTTATTCTACTTTAGAAAAACCTGCACCAAAATTCTTATCTTGACACTTTCAAATAGAACAGCTACAGGAATTTTTAATATAATGTATGCAACATAAATAACTTGGAAGGTAATCTGTCTGCTCATTCAATACAGCAAGTTTTATTCCAAGGACGACCGAGAGGAATAGTAGGAGTCAATGGCAGATTTTTCTTTATATATATATATATAGGTGTAGCTTGAAAGACTTGAATAACGTCACAGACACATGCAACATGCCTTCTATTCCAAACTGTCTTCGTTTCTTCGAGTGCTCTTTTTATAATACCCGACTATCTCATTTGCATGAGATACCCAAGAGTCTGCGTTACTTTACGCGAGACTAAGCAAGTACAAAAGCGGCTTTGCGTCGCCATTTTGGCTTTTTTTTGTTTTCCTTTTGAGCGACTGAAACATACGAAACGTAGCCACACGCAAGTCCGGTAAGTTATAATTTTTCCCCACAATAGGGTATTTCTGAAAAATTTATATCATTTTGTGATCTAATAACTTGACCAATTCTCATACAAATGATCTCAAATTTTAAGAGCAGGTGTAAAAATAACTCAAAATTCTATATATGAAATTTAAATACCTTTTCTTTGCTAGTGAAATTCTAGTTTCCTCAGCCACCACTATGATCAGGTGTTCATGCTGGCTATCCTCTTCTGCACAGACAACATACCAAATATGGTCTCTTTGACTGATGAAGACTGCCATTCTCACTAACGGCAACTGGTGGTTCACTCTGCCTTTTGCTCCTGCTACATAAGGATGTTTTTTTTTTTTAATTCATCTTGTTTTTTCCTAACTACTAGTGACTCCTATGAACCGCTACATTTGGGTTTTGGTTTAATTAGTATGCACTCTGCTACTACTTCTATATGGGCAGTGAGGAAGTTTTCATATTCATCATTTGTAGTGTGACTTTCAGTTATCTCCTGAAGAGTATTAAATTTGTTTCTTATGGTTACCGTATATTTATTGCTAATATCTCTATTGGTAACTGAGGCTCTCTCTGTATAAACATCACTGAGAAATAAAAAGCTAGAGAACCCATTAATTGTTAAACTGCTGAGTAGACTAGACTCAATGTCTAGTCATAAAGAAATAATCATGTGTTGGATCCCAAGCCACATCAGAGTGAGCGGAAATGAAAAATCTGACTTAGCAGCCAAATCAGCCTTAGATCTGAGCCCTGACAATATCTCCATTCCATATACTGACTTGAAACCCCAAATCATTCAATTATTTCTTACAATAGGGCAACAACACTAGAATAACAACATTAACAACAAACTCTTCCAAATAAAGCCCACTTTGGGAGAATGGAAAATCAAGAAAGGAACAAGTCATTATATCTCGATTGTGGATTGGCCACACAAGTCTCACTCATTCTTTTATACTCAAGCAGGGACAGCCACCACAATGTTTGACATGCCAGACACCTTACACCATTAAACATGTGCTAGTGGAATGTGAAACTCTAGCTATCACAAGAGAGCGGCATTTTAAAACAGATAATATGAGAGATATGTTTGAAAATGTCTACATGGATGATATTCTCACTTTCTTGAGAAATACAGGGTTATACCTAAAAATATAACACTTTTCACAATTCTGGAAAATTCAGCCATCCAACTGACCAATCAGCTAAATACAAATTATTGTTGAGTAGTAATACTTGAAATCATTAAATCTTTGTGAGTAAAACTTTAGCAAGAAATAATAACAACTACTTTTGGCTGTGCAAACAAATTATATCAAATAAACTTACCTCATGTTAGATGGAAATAAGTAAAAGTAAGTAAAGTTAGCAACCTTAATCAAGGACGACCTGAAGGCTCTCTTTTCAATAGCTACCACACTGAGGTATAGGGGAAAGCACTACTCCTTTCCCTAGATTGCTCCACTTTACCCTTAATCCGTACCTTATAATGCTGAGTGTTAAGTAAGGCGGCCTCAAGTACTATTTTTTGAGTCTTTGGTATGACTCGACCAGTGTTCAATCCCTCTTAGACCGTTGGTGAACACTCTATTCATTAGGCCAATGGCCCGGTTTAGATAGAAATACTTGAAACCATTTACTTGTGCAAGTAAATGAGCTACATTTTTTTTTTTGTTTAGCTATGTTCTCTACAATATATGCATTTGCAAATCATGCATATTGAATATATGTGAACTGAATTTGGCATTAAATAACCCATGGTGGTTGATATGCCATCAAACAACCAACCAACTGAGGTCAGTCATAAGTAATAGTTGTCGGCGACCGTAGTCGAGGGTGACTTGAAGGCTCCCTATTCAATAGCTACTACACAGAGGTGTAGGGGAAGGCACTACTCCTTTCCCTGGATTGCTCCACTTTACCCTTGATATGTACCTTATAATGCTAAGTGTTAAGCAAAGTGGTATCAAGTACCAATTTTAAAGTCTTTGGTATGACCCGACCTCGGATTGAACCCCAGTCTCCCGGACCATTGGTGAACACTCTACCCACTAGGCCAATGCCAGTCATAGTGTGTGATTTTGACTGTTTGTTTCTTATTTCTGTGTAGGTTCATGCATATCTTAGCCATGACAATTCTGTGATCAGAGAATACTCATTAAAAAGAGGTGTGACTTACACTTTTTCATTCACTCGAGGTGACTGGGTCATTAAGATAAAAAAAAACATTACAAAATTTCCCCAGACAGAATAAACATCTTTATATATAGATATTGAATGATATTTCTTATTATAAATCTTGACTGTAACTTGTTTTGTGGTTGTCAGATTTTATTATGCAAAGTACAGCATAAATTTCTATTTATAAATAAATTCACAAGATATCAGCCACAGAAACACATCTGATTAACACAGTATTCCGTATTACTGAATTAATCATTTTATCATTTTACATGGTAATATTGGCTTCTTGACATTCCATAACCTTCTTCATCCATCTTTCTTCCATCGATTTTAACTTTTCTGCTGTTTTAGCTTTAACATTACTAGTTTTTATGCTTCCTAGAAATCCTCTCTTCATGATTTTGTTTTTTTTTTCCATTTTTATATACATCTCTTTTAACTATAAACCAGAAATTTTCTTTTGGATTAATACCTGCAGAGAAGAGGGATCATTGCATTAAAGACACATCTGTGGATTGCAGAGTGGTTTTTAAAAAATGTAATAAGAAAAAAAGTACTGTGAATATATTTACATCAACATTTTGGAAGGTGGTCAAAAAGTACTTATGGATGTGTTGGAGCTAGAAGTGTGGTCGGGCAGTGGTGCTTGCTTGTATGCTATAGCTAATTAGAAAGCCAAAGGCAAGGAGAAGTGACTTGTTATAGGAGAATGCAATGCATTGTGGGTAAATGGGTAAAGATAAAAAGACACCACTGGTCATTCCAACTGAGTGATGAGAAGAGTAAGAGTGTAGGAAGAGAAAGGAAAGGAGGAAGCAGAAGGAAAGTAGCTAGAGAAGGCTAGAGGAAAACAGCCAGTGGAGGTGAAAAGAAAACAGCAGGAGGAGGTGGGAAAACAAAAACAAAAAAAAACACATAATATAAAAGATTGTTGAGATGTTTGAATTTATTCCAGTCATTTGACATCCAATTTTTGTATTTTGTGGTCACTGAAGCTGAATGCAATTACAGTGACTTTTCTTACTTCTATTGCTCTTTTAAACAACTGATTCTTATTGTTTGTGATTATGACTTTGTATTGTGATTGTTTATGATTGTGACTTTGTATTGTGATTGTGATTGTGACTTTGTATTTTATTTCAGCACTGACTCAAATACTAACTTGAGTGGCCATTATAACAATATCCAATTACATTCTATTTATTGGTATCCTAAGTTGTTTACGACTGTAGTCGAGGGTGACCCGAAGGCTCCCTTTTCAGTAGCTACTACACCAAGGTGTAGGGGAGGGCGCTACTCCTTTCCCTTGATTGCTCCACTTTACCCTTGATACATACTTTTATAGTGCTGAGTGTTAAGCAACAAGATATCAAGTACCATTTTTATAGTCTTTGGTATGGATTCTCCCATTGTGGATCTCTTGGGAGGGTAAAGTGAACCCTTTATTGCTATTACACTCTAGATTCACTCTAATCTGGAGTAATCCAATCGACGGGTCAAATAGATCTTTTTGAGATAATGTTTAAAATGATTGTGAACTGCATTTCTTCATTGACTCAAAAACATTGAAATTGCAATTAAGTAAAAAGTGTTTACCTGTTTAAATGATTGTGAAAATGTATTTTTGTACTATATATAATTAGACGTCATAATTGTTAAACTGATTTTGGCATAAAATAATTCAGCAGGTGTTGACATGCCATTAAATCAATCAACCAACCAACCTATTTATGAAATCTATGTTACTATCTAAATAAATAAGAATAAATACCATTTATGAAAAGTTCATATGATAATGTCATATCTGCTTTTCATAACTTTTTTGACCAATGGGATCCAAGCTCTACAATACCAATGGAAGAAGTGTTTGAACTGCAAGAGTGACTATGTTTAGAAATAAACATCATTTAGTCATATTCCATGAGAGCATCTTGGTTAGTCCATAAACTTTTCAGCTGACCCTTATATAGTTCACATTTTATATTACGTTCCAAATTATCATGCAAAATTTTTTATGGCATATTATGTCCCTGCTGTCCATTCGTTGATTTTTAGCTTATGCAAATCAGTCACAATAAACATGTAGACCACAAGATAAAGAAGAAAAAAGAAAACTGCTAATTAATGAATTTGACGGAAACAATTAGCTTATTTTGGATACCTTATAAATCTTGTATTAAACTCTTCTTGTCTCTAGGAAACTGTAGAACGTAACAATGTACAACAACAATAACAGTAACAATTATAACAAGCAACACTTACCTGAGGTCCAGCATAGTAAAGACTTTATTTCCTGTAGATTTACAGGTAGGCACAAGGCCTGGAGTTTTGGGGGGAAGGGGAAGGGTGCGGTCATGCATTATCTATGTTTTTACTAAGGGGACCTAGCTAGCCACATTCGCCGACCCATTCAACAATACAATATATAACCATTCATCCGTCGCCATATGCGCAGCAATTACCAAAATACCACATGTACTCTATGAAAAGTCCTACTTAAAACCCGAAAATTGATGGATGATTTTTATTCATGATTTATATACAATGTTTGTGATGGGGATGGGAGAAAAACCCCGAAATAAACGAAAAAACAAGGAAAAAATCCCCATTTGGTTACCCTCCCATCCCCCCGTCTCTAAAATCGGAGGCCGACTGTTTTCCGGGGCGAAAGGAACCGAAAACAAGCCGGACCTGCCCTAAGTGGGATTGGGATCCTAATCTACGGGGGTAAAAAGAAACAACGGGTCGGGCGCGGAATGGGTTAATACAAGCGGGTGATATGATTTTTATAAATTTTATATATACATATGAGTGTTCAAGATCTTCAGTAAACGTGGGCTGGGACACGGGCTGAGGTACAAAAATAATGGGGATGGGGAAGATCTTGAGAACTAACGACTAGATGACGGGGACAATGACACACAACATACTGCTAACTAGGTACCTAGGTACCAAAGAGAAAAAAGGGGAAACAGTTCTACTTACCAGGGGTGGGGTCCCTAAGGACCCGTACCGTAGACTCCATGAGTCGGCAGAGGAGGGAAGGATGACTCCAACATTGCCCCCTTTCGCACGACCAGGCTCGCTGCATTCACCCACCTTTTGCTGAATTTTATGCGATCCAAGCATTTTCTATCGCATCTGATTTTGACCCTCAGCAGATGCCGAAAGAACAAAACCAGATCACGATGAGAAAAGTTTGCATCGTCATAAAATCCCTTGTTTCGCGTCGTCCACACCACCATTCTAGCTACAGCCAGGATCGCGAGAAACACCACACGCTTCTCACCCTGAAACGGAGGAAGAACGTTGTCCACGACGTAACCAACGTCGAGCAGCACGAGCTGTTTGGGCTCGATGCGGGCCGTCCACTCGCCGACGTGATCCCAAAACGGACGGACTCGCTCGCAGTAGTAGAAGGCGTGCTCAGCCGTTTCTTCCAAGCCACTGCCGCAGCGAGTGCAATCGGGCATGTCTGCCAGGCCCGCCTTGTAGTTCAAGCCGGCAAGGGGTAACGCATTTCGCGCAAGTCGCCAGGTGAGCGAGAACTCGGAGTTGTTCAAGAAGCTCGATCCTGGCGCCCAATTCCAATGAGAGCGAATCTCCTCCATCGTCCAGCCGTGCCGCTCGCTGAGAGGATCAGAAGCGGAACCCACCACTAGCTCCCGATATAGTTCTTTTCGAGGCCATGAAAGGTCACTGGACCCAAGAAGGTTACGAAGGGCCGTTCGGCACTCGCGGACAAACAGTGTTTCGCCCAAAGGCCTACGTCGACCTTCAGCCTTTGGGTCTGACTTTAAGCGAGGAAAAGTCCGACTCGCCTTCAGTCTCCACACTGCAGTCCCCGTCAAGACTCTGCCCAGGTATGCAAGTCTTTCAGCAAGCCAGTGGCTCTCCAGATCAGGCATACCCAGACCCCCGTTGCGCGTACGTTGGATACAGACCTGCCTACGGACCATCGGCCTTGCACCTCGCCAGAGCAATCTGGAAAGGGATTGTTGCAGCGCCAACCGACGTGCCTTAGGCAGAGGAAGTACAGCCAATCGGTAAAGAATCAGGGGGAAGACGTACACGGCGCACGCCTCCGCCCTACCCTTTAAGGACAACCTCCTTGAAAGCCAGGTGGCCACCTGAGCATTCACCTTAGCTTGTACTTCCGACCAATTTCGCTCCAGTTGGAGGTCGGGCCCGAACCACACCCCGAGGATGCGGACGGGTCCGTCACTCCAGCGGAAGGGCCCTGGAAGAGTATCGCTACCCCTCCAAGCACCAAGCCGCAAACCTTCGCTTTTGTCAAAGTTGACCTTGGCCCCTGCAATCCGCTCGTACTCACTAACCGCCTTCTTCACAGCCTTTATATCCAGACGGCGGGATACAAACACTGTGATATCATCAGCGAACGCGGAAACCCTTGCCGCAAGGCTGCTAACAAAAGGTATACCGCGCAGGGCCGGACTTGTCCCCTCATCCCTAAGCCTGCGCAGGAGGGGCTCCAACGCGAGGACATAGAGGAGAGGAGACAGCGGGCAGCCCTGCCGCACCGAACGCTCGATCGCGAATACCCCCGAACGCCTTCCGTTCACCTGCACCACTGCCTGAGGGTTGTGGTACATCATGCTAATCCATCTGCGGAACTCCGGTTTGAATCCGGCAGTCTCCAAAACAGACGCCAAGAACCGATGGTCAACCCTATCGAAGGCCTTGGACTGATCTAAACTGATCAGCGCGGCTTCTGTGTCGTCTTCTATCCCCTCTAGGACCTCGCGAATCAAGTGCAGATTGTCTTGGATTGATCTTCCCTTCACAGCAAAGGTCTGTTCAGGGCCGATCAGATCACTGATGACACGCTGTAAACGATTCGCCAAGACCCGGGCCAAAATCTTTAACTCTGTGTTAAGCAGAGTTATGGGCCTGTAGTCATCTAAACCCTCCCAAACATGTCTGCCACCTTTCTTCAGCAATGTGATCACGCCCTTGGTAACGCTACCAGGGATGGCTCCCTGGGCGAACCAATGGTTGAACATATCCGTCAGAATAGGCACAAACATGTGCGACATCCTCAAGTACACTTCGTAGGGCAAACCATCCAGTCCCGGCGACTTGTTGAGGCCTACTTGCTTCAACGCGTCACGGACTTCGCATTCAGTAACCACACCCTCGCAGCCAGCCGCTTCAGCCGCCCCAAGGCGGGGGAAGTCGGCAAGATAGCTACGAAACTCCCGGATTGGGAGATCAGTGCAGCGGGCAAAGCGACCCCGAAAGTGCGCCCGAAAGGCATCACGTATCTCACGACTCGAACGCAGCAGTCGCCCGTCCGGGGCCTTGACAGAAGCGATGTACCGATCGGGGAACCTTCGCACTTCTTCTTCACGCGCAGTCGCGTTCGTCTTCACAGCTTCGTTGAGAACTCTCTTTAACCTAGATCTAACTACGTAGCCCTTGTAGCGCTCGCTACTCTCGCGCTCAAGGTCCCCCCTAGCTAGCTCTACGTTTAGGGAGTCCCCCCCAGCCACCGCCCGGGAAAGTCTATCTTCTATAGATTTCGCTTCCTTGGCCCTATTTAGATTGAGCTGTTGACCGTACTTGGTAGCGAAATCTCTAATCCTATGCTTAAGAGATCCCCACCACCTATTGCCGGTAACCGCCCCCACTAACGCCCGCTGAATTAGGGATTCCAGCCGGTCCCGGAAGTCCCGTATCTCCAGTAAGGAGGTATTGAACTTCCAGTAGCCGGCCAGCCTAGGCCTATCAGCTAACCGTAGACTGACTCTAACGAGTTTATGGTCAGTCCACGCTATCAAGTGGAACGTGGGACAACTAACAAAATCGATGTCAGCTCTTCTAACTAACACTCTGTCCAAGTAGGTACCCACTTTGGCAGAGGGCGAGCTTTCTAACCACGTCCACATCTCCCGCCCTGGGTGATCAAAACGAAACCTGTCGACCAGATCATGACGAGTCATGAGGCCGGCAAGGCTGCTATCACACCTTCCCGCACTACTAGCTCCCCGCCCGACCTTATCTATCTTGGGATCAAGGATCGCATTCCAATCACCCATTAAGACTAGCCGCTTCGTATCGTCCAGGAACGGCGCCAACCGACGAAAAAAGGAAACCCTCTTCGCAACGATATTGGGCGCATAAACCGCAACCAGACGAAACTTGAAACTTTTCACGG
The DNA here is from genome assembly GCA_963585895.1 of Sepioteuthis lessoniana. Taxonomy (NCBI): domain Eukaryota; kingdom Metazoa; phylum Mollusca; class Cephalopoda; order Myopsida; family Loliginidae; genus Sepioteuthis; species Sepioteuthis lessoniana. The sequence continues at coordinate 60,663,612 of OY757919.1, forward strand.
CAACATCGGCCACAACCAGCCGGCCCCCGTCACCTGCAAAAACAACGTCAACATCAGCATCAAGGCTGCGTCCAACTAGCAAGGAGACCCCAGCGCTGAAGTTGCTGCCGTATGCTGAGAAAACGTTAAAGTCGTTCTTCAGCACCCGACAGTCAGCCTCGCAAGTGAAGTGGGTCTCCTGCACTGCAGCAACATCTACGCAGAGCTTCTTGAGTTCACCAAGCAAGCGCGCACACTTGCTTGAATCCCTCAGTCCCCTCACATTCAAACTGACAATGTTTAAAGCCATCAATCCGACTTACCTTACTCATCGTCGACTACGGGCCGGAAATCCTTGGGCGTGAGGATGCCGACAGCCTGACGCAGGGAACCGGTACCGAGTTCAGTCGTCACTCGGTTGTCCCTGGTGATTCCGCCGACATCTATCGGGAACTTCAGTTTTAGGGCCCTGTAAAGAGAAGGGTGAACCAAAATTGGGACCCTCCCTGCGCAATATGTTATACATTTTTTGAGTGAGGAGTGCTCCAACTCCGCCAGCTTTATGCCCGTATCAGTCTGACAGACCGTACTCAGGTACTTCCATACGCCCTTAGTACGGTCGCCAGCTGACCGGACAAAAGTGGTCACCATGGCTGCACTCCTAAAGTTTGCTGGATTTGAGATTTTGAGGTCATTTATTTTTTCCAGCCTGGCCAACGGCTTTAGTGCCTTCCGGAGCTGGAAGTCCCCAACTGCCTCCAGCTCCGCAGAGCACAAAGCCGCCGCCCGCTGCATTTGTCCAATTGTCAGTTCAGTCTTCTTTTTTTCCGGTGGTTTTCTTTTTGGGGAGATCATGGCGGGGAACAATTCCTGTGAGGAAAAGTCAGTAGGGCTAAGTGAGGGGAGGGACGGAGTTCGGGCTAGGCCCGAGGGTTGTGCCCTTTCGGCAGATTGAGATCTGGGGAGGGGGATTTTATAGGGGCGGTGATGCTTCTTGAAGAAGAGTTCTTGCTGGGGTGAAAGGGGGGCCATTTGTTGGGGAGGAGATGGTAATGTGATCTTTGGGGGTGGAAATGTTGGTGAGGGTAATGGAGGTAGTGGTGAAGGTGCTGGTGGTGATGGTTGGGAGGAGGGGCCTGCCTCAGGAGGAGTTTTTTCCGGGCATAATTTCTTAGCCGCCCCCTCCCCACTGTCCCTTCGCCTCTTGAGATTTATGGTTGTTTCCATCTCTTCATGTGATGTTTTTGTTGTTGTTTTTTTCTTTTTTGGTGATGGAGCTGTTGGTGTCTTGGGTGTTGCTGGTTTCTTGGGGGTTGCTGCTTTTTTGGGTTTTTTTGCTGCTGCTGTTGTCTGTTGTTCTGTTGTTGTTGTTGTTGCTGCTGTTTCTTTTGTTTTGGTTACTGTTGTTGTTGTTGCTGCTGCTGCAACTGCTGCTGCCGCTATCGCTGGTTCTGCTGCTGCTACTGCTTGGGCCCTGGTCTGCTTTTGAGGAGGGGATGGGCTTTTTTCTCCCCCTTGTTTAGGGGATCCCCTCCTCTTTTTGGTTACTTCAGTCCAGCCCTCCTGGTTGTTTTGGGGCTGGACCTGACCCGGGCCCTTGGCCTCCGCTTCTTTGGTGATGGTGGGGGCCGCCGCGTCCTTTGTTGTTGTTGTTGTAGACGTCGACGCCTTATTTTCAGGTCGCTGGGGGCAGAACTTGGCGATGTGTCCAATCTGCTTACACCCCCAGCACCTGGGGCGTCTTCCCTCCACCATCACCATCATCTGCCGATCCCCGCTGATCAGCATATCAGGGATGGCTTTGAAGCCATCCCTGGTCAGGCACAGCCGGAAGGCATAATCCCCGTAGGCTGCCCCGGCCGAGGATCTGAGGAGGCTGGATTCCTCGACGAGTCCGTAGGCGCTTAGGTACGCCGCGAGGACCTCCCCAGTGATAATGGCCGGGACATTACACACCGTGACGCGGAGCCTACGGGTGCCTTTGTACTCCGGCTGTAGCCTGAAGTTCTTAGTAATGACGTCCGATTCAGCCAACTTGGCTGCCTGTTTTTCCGTAGGAAGGAGGACCTCCCATGTCGCAAAACTTTTTCGGCTAAAGTATTGGCATGGGATGCCTGCCTTCCTTATCAGGTCCTCAAAGACCTCCTTGGTGAGCCCCACCAGTCTTTTCGTCTTCAGGTCGGAAACGACCAGAGAGAGGACTCTTGGGGCGATCTTGTCGGCGATCTCCGGTATGGGCAGTATTTCATTCCCCTTGAAATACTTTGCAAATCTGCCCACCCGGTCCGCCTCGTGTTCTTCTGGTCCTCTCTGCTGGCCCTTCCAGGCTGTGGGGCTCCTTTGGGCCGGCTGAATCGGACTACCTTGAGACGTTTCAGGTTCGCTTGTGTCTCCGGGGATCGGCAGCGAAGGCCAGTTTGATCCGATTGGAGTGGTCGGTGCGGAAGTGGTCGGTGTAGGGGTTGTCGGTTCTCCCTCCATGGCTGGTGTATAACTATCAGCCAGGAGGGCAGAATAGTTAACCTCCACCTACAGTAAGTATGGAGGGGGGTTCTACTGTTTTTTTAAAAAAGGAATAAATGGACGCACAAAAAACACTGGAAAAAGCCACAAAAAACGTGTAGAACCCCTGAAAAGAAAGATAAATAAAAGACGACAAACAAATAAAAATTAAGGTCTGACAATAACAATTTGGGTACACAAGTGACAAAAAACAGTAGACAGACCAATGTTCACAATTAAGAAAATTCTCGGTAAGACTTTTAAAATAAATAAAAAAGTTCAAACAGAAAATAAAGTCTTACCGAGACAAGCAAAATAAACGTAATCCAAACAAGTTTTGTGCACGGAATAAAAAAATTCAAGTAGACGTGACAAAAAGCATAGTAAAGACTTTATTTCCTGTAGATTCACAGGTAGGCACAAGGCCTGGAGTTTTGGGGGAAGGGGAAGGGTGCGGTCATGCATTATCTATGTTTTTACTAAGGGGACCTAGCTAGCCACATTCGCCGACCCATTCAACAATACAATATATAACCATTCATCCGTCGCCATATGCGCAGCAATTACCAAAATACCACATGTACTCTATGAAAAGTCCTACTTAAAACCCGAAAATTGATGGATGATTTTTGTTCATGATTTATATACAATGTTTGTGATGGGGATGGGAGAAAAACCCCGAAATAAACGAAAAAACAAGGAAAAAATCCCCATTTGGTTACCCTCCCATCCCCCCGTCTCTAAAATCGGAGGCCGACTGTTTTCCGGGGCGAAAGGAACCGAAAACAAGCCGGACCTGCCCTAAGTGGGATTGGGATCCTAATCTACGGGGGTAAAAAGAAACAACGGGTCGGGCGCGGAATGGGTTAATACAAGCGGGTGATATGATTTTTATAAATTTTATATATACATATGAGTGTTCAAGATCTTCAGTAAACGTGGGCTGGGACACGGGCTGAGGTACAAAAATAATGGGGATGGGGAAGATCTTGAGAACTAACGACTAGATGACGGGGACAATGACACACAACATACTGCTAACTAGGTACCTAGGTACCAAAGAGAAAAAAGGGGAAACAGTTCTACTTACCAGGGGTGGGGTCCCTAAGGACCCGTACCGTAGACTCCATGAGTCGGCAGAGGAGGGAAGGATGACTCCAACATTGCCCCCTTTCGCACGACCAGGCTCGCTGCATTCACCCACCTTTTGCTGAATTTTATGCGATCCAAGCATTTTCTATCGCATCTGATTTTGACCCTCAGCAGATGCCGAAAGAACAAAACCAGATCACGATGAGAAAAGTTTGCATCGTCATAAAATCCCTTGTTTCGCGTCGTCCACACCACCATTCTAGCTACAGCCAGGATCGCGAGAAACACCACACGCTTCTCACCCTGAAACGGAGGAAGAACGTTGTCCACGACGTAACCAACGTCGAGCAGCACGAGCTGTTTGGGCTCGATGCGGGCCGTCCACTCGCCGACGTGATCCCAAAACGGACGGACTCGCTCGCAGTAGTAGAAGGCGTGCTCAGCCGTTTCTTCCAAGCCACTGCCGCAGCGAGTGCAATCGGGCATGTCTGCCAGGCCCGCCTTGTAGTTCAAGCCGGCAAGGGGTAACGCATTTCGCGCAAGTCGCCAGGTGAGCGAGAACTCGGAGTTGTTCAAGAAGCTCGATCCTGGCGCCCAATTCCAATGAGAGCGAATCTCCTCCATCGTCCAGCCGTGCCGCTCGCTGAGAGGATCAGAAGCGGAACCCACCACTAGCTCCCGATATAGTTCTTTTCGAGGCCATGAAAGGTCACTGGACCCAAGAAGGTTACGAAGGGCCGTTCGGCACTCGCGGACAAACAGTGTTTCGCCCAAAGGCCTACGTCGACCTTCAGCCTTTGGGTCTGACTTTAAGCGAGGAAAAGTCCGACTCGCCTTCAGTCTCCACACTGCAGTCCCCGTCAAGACTCTGCCCAGGTATGCAAGTCTTTCAGCAAGCCAGTGGCTCTCCAGATCAGGCATACCCAGACCCCCGTTGCGCATACGTTGGATACAGACCTGCCTACGGACCATCGGCCTTGCACCTCGCCAGAGCAATCTGGAAAGGGATTGTTGCAGTGCCAACCGACGTGCCTTAGGCAGAGGAAGTACAGCCAATCGGTAAAGAATCAGGGGGAAGACGTACACGGCGCACGCCTCCGCCCTACCCTTTAAGGACAACCTCCTTGAAAGCCAGGTGGCCACCTGAGCATTCACCTTAGCTTGTACTTCCGACCAATTTCGCTCCAGTTGGAGGTCGGGCCCGAACCACACCCCGAGGATGCGGACGGGTCCGTCACTCCAGCGGAAGGGCCCTGGAAGAGTATCGCTACCCCTCCAAGCACCAAGCCGCAAACCTTCGCTTTTGTCAAAGTTGACCTTGGCCCCTGCAATCCGCTCGTACTCACTAACCGCCTTCTTCACAGCCTTTATATCCAGACGGCGGGATACAAACACTGTGATATCATCAGCGAACGCGGAAACCCTTGCCGCAAGGCTGCTAACAAAAGGTATACCGCGCAGGGCCGGACTTGTCCCCTCATCCCTAAGCCTGCGCAGGAGGGGCTCCAACGCGAGGACATAGAGGAGAGGAGACAGCGGGCAGCCCTGCCGCACCGAACGCTCGATCGCGAATACCTCCGAACGCCTTCCGTTCACCTGCACCACTGCCTGAGGGTTGTGGTACATCATGCTAATCCATCTGCGGAACTCCGGTTTGAATCCGGCAGTCTCCAAAACAGACGCCAAGAACCGATGGTCAACCCTATCGAAGGCCTTGGACTGATCTAAACTGATCAGCGCGGCTTCTGTGTCGCCTTCTATCCCCTCTAGGATCTCGCGAATCAAGTGCAGATTGTCTTGGATTGATCTTCCCTTCACAGCAAAGGTCTGTTCAGGGCCGATCAGATCACTGATGACACGCTGTAAACGATTCGCCAAGACCCGGGCCAAAATCTTTAACTCTGTGTTAAGCAGAGTTATGGGCCTGTAATCATCTAAACCCTCCCAAACATGTCTGCCACCTTTCTTCAGCAATGTGATCACGCCCTTGGTAACGCTACCAGGGATGGCTCCCTGGGCGAACCAATGGTTGAACATATCCGTCAGAATAGGCACAAACATGTGCGACATCCTCAAGTACACTTCGTATGGCAAACCATCCAGTCCCGGCGACTTGTTGAGGCCGACTTGCTTCAACGCGTCACGGACTTCGCATTCAGTAACCACACCCTCGCAGCCAGCCGCTTCAGCCGCCCCAAGGCGGGGGAAGTCGGCAAGATAGCTACGAAACTCCCGGATTGGGAGATCAGTGCAGCGGGCAAAGCGACCCCGAAAGTGCGCCCGAAAGGCATCACGTATCTCACGACTCGAACGCAGCAGTCGCCCGTCCGGGGCCTTGACAGAAGCGATGTACCGATCGGGGAACCTTCGCACTTCTTCTTCACGCGCAGTCGCGTTCGTCTTCACAGCTTCGTTGAGAACTCTCTTTAACCTAGATCTAACTACATAGCCCTTGTAGCGCTCGCTACTCTCGCGCTCAAGGTCCCCCCTAGCCAGCTCTACGTTTAGGGAGTCCCCCCCAGCCACCGCCCGGGAAAGTCTATCTTCTATAGATTTCGCTTCCTTGGCCCTATTTAGATTGAGCTGTTGACCGTACTTGGTAGCGAAATCTCTAATCCTATGCTTAAGAGATCCCCACCACCTATTGCCGGTAACCGCCCCCACTAACGCCCGCTGAATTAGGGATTCCAGCCGGTCCCGGAAGTCCCGTATCTCCAGTAAGGAGGTATTGAACTTCCAGTAGCCGGCCAGCCTAGGCCTATCAGCTAACCGTAGACTGACTCTAACAAGTTTATGGTCAGTCCACGCTATCAAGTGGAACGTGGGACAACTAACAAAGTCGATGTCAGCTCTTCTAACTAACACTCTGTCCAAGTAGGTACCCACTTTGGCAGAGGGCGAGCTTTCTAACCACGTCCACATCTCCCGCCCTGGGTGATCAAAACGAAACCTGTCGACCAGATCATGACGAGTCATGAGGCCGGCAAGGCTGCTATCACACCTTCCCGCACTACTAGCTCCCCGCCCGACCTTATCTATCTTGGGATCAAGGATCGCATTCCAATCACCCATTAAGACTAGCCGCTTCGTATCGTCCAGGAACGGCGCCAACCGACGAAAAAAGGAAACCCTCTCCGCAACGATATTGGGCGCATAAACCGCAACCAGACGAAACTTGAAACTTTTCACGGCAACATCGGCCACAACCAGCCGGCCCCCGTCACCTGCAAAAACAACGTCAACATCAGCATCAAGGCTGCGTCCAACTAGCAAGGAGACCCCAGCGCTGAAGTTGCTGCCGTATGCTGAGAAAACGTTAAAGTCGTTCTTCAGCACCCGACAGTCAGCCTCGCAAGTGAAGTGGGTCTCCTGCACTGCAGCAACATCCACGCAGAGCTTCTTGAGTTCACCAAGCAAGCGCGCACACTTGCTTGAATCCCTCAGTCCCCTCACATTCAAACTGGCAATGTTTAAAGCCATCAATCCGACTTACCTTTACTCATCGTCGACTACGGGCCGGAAATCCTTGGGCGTGAGGATGCCGACAGCCTGACGCAGGGAACCGGTACCAAGTTCAGTCGTCACTCGGTTGTCCCTGGTGATTCCGCCGACATCTATCGGGAACTTCAACTTTAGGGCCCTGTAAAGAGATGGGTGAACCAAAATTGGGACCCTCCCTGCGCAATATGTTATACATTTTTTGAGTGAGGAGTGCTCCAACTCCGCCAGCTTTATGCCCGTATCAGTCTGACAGACCGTACTCAGGTACTTCCATACGCCCTTAGTACGGTCGCCAGCTGACCGGACAAAAGTGGTCACCATGGCTGCACTCCTAAAGTTTGCTGGATTTGAGATTTTCAAGTCGTTGATTTTTTCCAGCCTGGCCAACGGCTTTAGTGCCTTCCGGAGCTGGAAGTCCCCAACTGCCTCCAGCTCCGCAGAGCACAAAGCCGCCGCCCGCTGCATTTGTCCAATTGTGAGTTCTTGTGTGTGTTTCCTTTTTTCAGTTTGTGGTTTTGCCTTTGGGGAGATCATCGCTGGGAATAGTTCCTGCGAGGAAAAATCAGAAGGGCTAAGTGAGGGGAGGGACGGAGTTCGGGCTAGGCCCGAGGGTTGTGCCCTTTCGGCAGATTGAGATCTGGGGAGGGGGATTTTATAGGGGCGGTGATGTTTTTTGAGTAAGAGTTCTTGCTGAGGTGAAAGGGGGGCCATTTGTTGGGGAGGAGATGGCAATGTGATCTTTGGGGGTGGAAATGTTGGTGAGGGTAATGGAGGTAGTGGTGAAGGTGCTGGTGGTGATGGTTGAGAGGAGGGGCCTGCCTCAGGAGGAGTTTTTTCTGGGCATAATTTCTTGGCCGCCCCCTCCCCACTGTCCCTTCTCCTCTTGAGGTTCGTGGATGTCTCCATTTCCTCGTACGTTTTTGTTTTTAGCCCCTTTTTTTTTGGTGATGGAGCTGCTGGTTTCTTGGGGGTTGCTGTTTTTTTGGGTTTTTTTGTTGCTGCTGCTGTCTGTTGTTCTGTTGTTGTTTTTGTTGCTGCTGTTTCTGTTGTTTTGGTTTCTATTGTTGTTGTTGTTGTTGCTGTTGTTTCTGTTGTTTTTGTTGCTGTTGCCTCTGCTGGTGTTCTTATTGTTGCTGCTGCAACTGCTGCTGCTGCCGCTATCGCTGGTTCTGCTGCTGCTACTGCTTGGGCCCTGGTCTGCTTTTGAGGAGGGGATGGGCTTTTTTCTCCCCCTTGTTTAGGGGATCCCCTCCTCTTTTTGGTTACTTCAGTCCAGCCCTCCTGATTGTTTTGGGGCTGGACCTGACCCGGGCCCTTGGCCTCCGCTTCTTTGGTGATGGTGGGGGCCGCCGCGTCCTTTGTTGTTGTTGTTGTTGTTGTAGACGTCGACGCCTTATTTTCAGGTCGCTGGGGGCAGAACTTGGCGATGTGTCCAATCTGCTTACACCCCCAGCACCTGGGGCGTCTTCCCTCCACCATCACCATCATCTGCCGATCCCCGCTGATCAGCATATCAGGGATGGCTTTGAAGCCATCCCTGGTCAGGCACAGCCGGAAGGCATAATCCCCGTAGGCTGCCCCGGCCGAGGATCTGAGGAGGCTGGATTCCTCGACGAGTCCGTAGGTGCTTAGGTACGCCGCGAGGACCTCCCCAGTGATAATGGCCGGGACATTACACACCGTGACGCGGAGCCTACGGGTGCCTTTGTACTCCGGCTGTAGCCTGAAGTTCTTAGTAATGACGTCCGATTCAGCCAACTTGGCTGCCTGTTTTTCCGTAGGAAGGAGGACCTCCCATGTCGCAAAACTTTTTCGGCTAAAGTATTGGCATGGGATGCCTGCCTTCCTTATCAGGTCCTCAAAGACCTCCTTGGTGAGCCCCACCAGTCTTTTCGTCTTCAGGTCAGAAACGACCAGAGAGAGGACTCTTGGGGCGATCTTGTCGGCGATCTCCGGGATGGGCAGTATTTCATTTCCCTTGAAATACTTTGCAAATCTGCCCACCCGGTCCGCCTCGTGTTCTTCTGGTCCTCTCTGCTGGCCCTTCCAAGCTGTGGGGCTCTTTTGGGCCGGCTGAATCGGACTACCTTGAGACGTTTCAGTTTCCGTTGTGTCTCCGGGGATCGGCAGCGAAGGCCAGTTCGATCCGATTGGAGTGGTCGGTGCGGAAGTGGTCGGTGTAGGGGTTGTCGTTTCTCCCTCCATGGCTGGTGTATAACTATCAGCCAGGAGGGCAGAATAGTTAACCTCCACCTACAGTAAGTATGGAGGGGGGTTCTACTGTTTTTAAAAAAAGGGAATAAATGTACGCACAAAAAACACTGGAAAAAGCCACAAAAAACGTGTAGAACCCCTGAAAAGAAAGATAAATAAAAGACGACAAACAAATAAAAATTAAGGTCTGACAATAACAATTTGGGTAAACAGGTGACAAAAAACAGTAGACAGACCAATGTTCACAATTAAGAAAAACCTCGGTAAGACTTTTAAAATAAATAAAAAAGTTCAAACAGAAAATAAAGTCTTACCGAGACAAGCAAAATAAACGTAATCCAAACAAGTTTTGTGCACGGAATAAAAAAATTCAAGTAGACGTGACAAAAAGCATAGTAAAGACTTTATTTCCTGTAGATTCACAGGTAGGCACAAGGCCTGGAGTTTTGGGGGAAGGGGAAGGGTGCGGTCATGCATTATCTATGTTTTTACTAAGGGGACCTAGCTAGCCACATTCGCCGACCCATTCAACAATACAATATATAACCATTCATCCGTCGCCATATGCGCAGCAATTACCAAAATACCACATGTACTCTATGAAAAGTCCTACTTAAAACCCGAAAATTGATGGATGATTTTTGTTCATGATTTATATACAATGTTTGTGATGGGGATGGGAGAAAAACCCCGAAATAAACGAAAAAACAAGGAAAAAATCCCCATTTGGTTACCCTCCCATCCCCCCGTCTCTAAAATCGGAGGCCGACTGTTTTCCGGGGCGAAAGGAACCGAAAACAAGCCGGACCTGCCCTAAGTGGGATTGGGATCCTAATCTACGGGGGTAAAAAGAAACAACGGGTCGGGCGCGGAATGGGTTAATACAAGCGGGTGATATGATTTTTATAAATTTTATATATACATATGAGTGTTCAAGATCTTCAGTAAACGTGGGCTGGGACACGGGCTGAGGTACAAAAATAATGGGGATGGGGAAGATCTTGAGAACTAACGACTAGATGACGGGGACAATGACACACAACATACTGCTAACTAGGTACCTAGGTACCAAAGAGAAAAAAGGGGAAACAGTTCTACTTACCAGGGGTGGGGTCCCTAAGGACCCGTACCGTAGACTCCATGAGTCGGCAGAGGAGGGAAGGATGACTCCAACATTGCCCCCTTTCGCACGACCAGGCTCGCTGCATTCACCCACCTTTTGCTGAATTTTATGCGATCCAAGCATTTTCTATCGCATCTGATTTTGACCCTCAGCAGATGCCGAAAGAACAAAACCAGATCACGATGAGAAAAGTTTGCATCGTCATAAAATCCCTTGTTTCGCGTCGTCCACACCACCATTCTAGCTACAGCCAGGATCGCGAGAAACACCACACGCTTCTCACCCTGAAACGGAGGAAGAACGTTGTCCACGACGTAACCAACGTCGAGCAGCACGAGCTGTTTGGGCTCGATGCGGGCCGTCCACTCGCCGACGTGATCCCAAAACGGACGGACTCGCTCGCAGTAGTAGAAGGCGTGCTCAGCCGTTTCTTCCAAGCCACTGCCGCAGCGAGTGCAATCGGGCATGTCTGCCAGGCCCGCCTTGTAGTTCAAGCCGGCAAGGGGTAACGCATTTCGCGCAAGTCGCCAGGTGAGCGAGAACTCGGAGTTGTTCAAGAAGCTCGATCCTGGCGCCCAATTCCAATGAGAGCGAATCTCCTCCATCGTCCAGCCGTGCCGCTCGCTGAGAGGATCAGAAGCGGAACCCACCACTAGCTCCCGATATAGTTCTTTTCGAGGCCATGAAAGGTCACTGGACCCAAGAAGGTTACGAAGGGCCGTTCGGCACTCGCGGACAAACAGTGTTTCGCCCAAAGGCCTACGTCGACCTTCAGCCTTTGGGTCTGACTTTAAGCGAGGAAAAGTCCGACTCGCCTTCAGTCTCCACACTGCAGTCCCCGTCAAGACTCTGCCCAGGTATGCAAGTCTTTCAGCAAGCCAGTGGCTCTCCAGATCAGGCATACCCAGACCCCCGTTGCGCATACGTTGGATACAGACCTGCCTACGGACCATCGGCCTTGCACCTCGCCAGAGCAATCTGGAAAGGGATTGTTGCAGTGCCAACCGACGTGCCTTAGGCAGAGGAAGTACAGCCAATCGGTAAAGAATCAGGGGGAAGACGTACACGGCGCACGCCTCCGCCCTACCCTTTAAGGACAACCTCCTTGAAAGCCAGGTGGCCACCTGAGCATTCACCTTAGCTTGTACTTCCGACCAATTTCGCTCCAGTTGGAGGTCGGGCCCGAACCACACCCCGAGGATGCGGACGGGTCCGTCACTCCAGCGGAAGGGCCCTGGAAGAGTATCGCTACCCCTCCAAGCACCAAGCCGCAAACCTTCGCTTTTGTCAAAGTTGACCTTGGCCCCTGCAATCCGCTCGTACTCACTAACCGCCTTCTTCACAGCCTTTATATCCAGACGGCGGGATACAAACACTGTGATATCATCAGCGAACGCGGAAACCCTTGCCGCAAGGCTGCTAACAAAAGGTATACCGCGCAGGGCCGGACTTGTCCCCTCATCCCTAAGCCTGCGCAGGAGGGGCTCCAACGCGAGGACATAGAGGAGAGGAGACAGCGGGCAGCCCTGCCGCACCGAACGCTCGATCGCGAATACCTCCGAACGCCTTCCGTTCACCTGCACCACTGCCTGAGGGTTGTGGTACATCATGCTAATCCATCTGCGGAACTCCGGTTTGAATCCGGCAGTCTCCAAAACAGACGCCAAGAACCGATGGTCAACCCTATCGAAGGCCTTGGACTGATCTAAACTGATCAGCGCGGCTTCTGTGTCGCCTTCTATCCCCTCTAGGATCTCGCGAATCAAGTGCAGATTGTCTTGGATTGATCTTCCCTTCACAGCAAAGGTCTGTTCAGGGCCGATCAGATCACTGATGACACGCTGTAAACGATTCGCCAAGACCCGGGCCAAAATCTTTAACTCTGTGTTAAGCAGAGTTATGGGCCTGTAATCATCTAAACCCTCCCAAACATGTCTGCCACCTTTCTTCAGCAATGTGATCACGCCCTTGGTAACGCTACCAGGGATGGCTCCCTGGGCGAACCAATGGTTGAACATATCCGTCAGAATAGGCACAAACATGTGCGACATCCTCAAGTACACTTCGTATGGCAAACCATCCAGTCCCGGCGACTTGTTGAGGCCGACTTGCTTCAACGCGTCACGGACTTCGCATTCAGTAACCACACCCTCGCAGCCAGCCGCTTCAGCCGCCCCAAGGCGGGGGAAGTCGGCAAGATAGCTACGAAACTCCCGGATTGGGAGATCAGTGCAGCGGGCAAAGCGACCCCGAAAGTGCGCCCGAAAGGCATCACGTATCTCACGACTCGAACGCAGCAGTCGCCCGTCCGGGGCCTTGACAGAAGCGATGTACCGATCGGGGAACCTTCGCACTTCTTCTTCACGCGCAGTCGCGTTCGTCTTCACAGCTTCGTTGAGAACTCTCTTTAACCTAGATCTAACTACATAGCCCTTGTAGCGCTCGCTACTCTCGCGCTCAAGGTCCCCCCTAGCCAGCTCTACGTTTAGGGAGTCCCCCCCAGCCACCGCCCGGGAAAGTCTATCTTCTATAGATTTCGCTTCCTTGGCCCTATTTAGATTGAGCTGTTGACCGTACTTGGTAGCGAAATCTCTAATCCTATGCTTAAGAGATCCCCACCACCTATTGCCGGTAACCGCCCCCACTAACGCCCGCTGAATTAGGGATTCCAGCCGGTCCCGGAAGTCCCGTATCTCCAGTAAGGAGGTATTGAACTTCCAGTAGCCGGCCAGCCTAGGCCTATCAGCTAACCGTAGACTGACTCTAACAAGTTTATGGTCAGTCCACGCTATCAAGTGGAACGTGGGACAACTAACAAAGTCGATGTCAGCTCTTCTAACTAACACTCTGTCCAAGTAGGTACCCACTTTGGCAGAGGGCGAGCTTTCTAACCACGTCCACATCTCCCGCCCTGGGTGATCAAAACGAAACCTGTCGACCAGATCATGACGAGTCATGAGGCCGGCAAGGCTGCTATCACACCTTCCCGCACTACTAGCTCCCCGCCCGACCTTATCTATCTTGGGATCAAGGATCGCATTCCAATCACCCATTAAGACTAGCCGCTTCGTATCGTCCAGGAACGGCGCCAACCGACGAAAAAAGGAAACCCTCTCCGCAACGATATTGGGCGCATAAACCGCAACCAGACGAAACTTGAAACTTTTCACGGCAACATCGGCCACAACCAGCCGGCCCCCGTCACCTGCAAAAACAACGTCAACATCAGCATCAAGGCTGCGTCCAACTAGCAAGGAGACCCCAGCGCTGAAGTTGCTGCCGTATGCTGAGAAAACGTTAAAGTCGTTCTTCAGCACCCGACAGTCAGCCTCGCAAGTGAAGTGGGTCTCCTGCACTGCAGCAACATCCACGCAGAGCTTCTTGAGTTCACCAAGCAAGCGCGCACACTTGCTTGAATCCCTCAGTCCCCTCACATTCAAACTGGCAATGTTTAAAGCCATCAATCCGACTTACCTTTACTCATCGTCGACTACGGGCCGGAAATCCTTGGGCGTGAGGATGCCGACAGCCTGACGCAGGGAACCGGTACCAAGTTCAGTCGTCACTCGGTTGTCCCTGGTGATTCCGCCGACATCTATCGGGAACTTCAACTTTAGGGCCCTGTAAAGAGATGGGTGAACCAAAATTGGGACCCTCCCTGCGCAATATGTTATACATTTTTTGAGTGAGGAGTGCTCCAACTCCGCCAGCTTTATGCCCGTATCAGTCTGACAGACCGTACTCAGGTACTTCCATACGCCCTTAGTACGGTCGCCAGCTGACCGGACAAAAGTGGTCACCATGGCTGCACTCCTAAAGTTTGCTGGATTTGAGATTTTCAAGTCGTTGATTTTTTCCAGCCTGGCCAACGGCTTTAGTGCCTTCCGGAGCTGGAAGTCCCCAACTGCCTCCAGCTCCGCAGAGCACAAAGCCGCCGCCCGCTGCATTTGTCCAATTGTGAGTTCTTGTGTGTGTTTCCTTTTTTCAGTTTGTGGTTTTGCCTTTGGGGAGATCATCGCTGGGAATAGTTCCTGCGAGGAAAAATCAGAAGGGCTAAGTGAGGGGAGGGACGGAGTTCGGGCTAGGCCCGAGGGTTGTGCCCTTTCGGCAGATTGAGATCTGGGGAGGGGGATTTTATAGGGGCGGTGATGTTTTTTGAGTAAGAGTTCTTGCTGAGGTGAAAGGGGGGCCATTTGTTGGGGAGGAGATGGCAATGTGATCTTTGGGGGTGGAAATGTTGGTGAGGGTAATGGAGGTAGTGGTGAAGGTGCTGGTGGTGATGGTTGAGAGGAGGGGCCTGCCTCAGGAGGAGTTTTTTCTGGGCATAATTTCTTGGCCGCCCCCTCCCCACTGTCCCTTCTCCTCTTGAGGTTCGTGGATGTCTCCATTTCCTCGTACGTTTTTGTTTTTAGCCCCTTTTTTTTTGGTGATGGAGCTGCTGGTTTCTTGGGGGTTGCTGTTTTTTTGGGTTTTTTTGTTGCTGCTGCTGTCTGTTGTTCTGTTGTTGTTTTTGTTGCTGCTGTTTCTGTTGTTTTGGTTTCTATTGTTGTTGTTGTTGTTGCTGTTGTTTCTGTTGTTTTTGTTGCTGTTGCCTCTGCTGGTGTTCTTATTGTTGCTGCTGCAACTGCTGCTGCTGCCGCTATCGCTGGTTCTGCTGCTGCTACTGCTTGGGCCCTGGTCTGCTTTTGAGGAGGGGATGGGCTTTTTTCTCCCCCTTGTTTAGGGGATCCCCTCCTCTTTTTGGTTACTTCAGTCCAGCCCTCCTGATTGTTTTGGGGCTGGACCTGACCCGGGCCCTTGGCCTCCGCTTCTTTGGTGATGGTGGGGGCCGCCGCGTCCTTTGTTGTTGTTGTTGTTGTTGTAGACGTCGACGCCTTATTTTCAGGTCGCTGGGGGCAGAACTTGGCGATGTGTCCAATCTGCTTACACCCCCAGCACCTGGGGCGTCTTCCCTCCACCATCACCATCATCTGCCGATCCCCGCTGATCAGCATATCAGGGATGGCTTTGAAGCCATCCCTGGTCAGGCACAGCCGGAAGGCATAATCCCCGTAGGCTGCCCCGGCCGAGGATCTGAGGAGGCTGGATTCCTCGACGAGTCCGTAGGTGCTTAGGTACGCCGCGAGGACCTCCCCAGTGATAATGGCCGGGACATTACACACCGTGACGCGGAGCCTACGGGTGCCTTTGTACTCCGGCTGTAGCCTGAAGTTCTTAGTAATGACGTCCGATTCAGCCAACTTGGCTGCCTGTTTTTCCGTAGGAAGGAGGACCTCCCATGTCGCAAAACTTTTTCGGCTAAAGTATTGGCATGGGATGCCTGCCTTCCTTATCAGGTCCTCAAAGACCTCCTTGGTGAGCCCCACCAGTCTTTTCGTCTTCAGGTCAGAAACGACCAGAGAGAGGACTCTTGGGGCGATCTTGTCGGCGATCTCCGGGATGGGCAGTATTTCATTTCCCTTGAAATACTTTGCAAATCTGCCCACCCGGTCCGCCTCGTGTTCTTCTGGTCCTCTCTGCTGGCCCTTCCAAGCTGTGGGGCTCTTTTGGGCCGGCTGAATCGGACTACCTTGAGACGTTTCAGTTTCCGTTGTGTCTCCGGGGATCGGCAGCGAAGGCCAGTTCGATCCGATTGGAGTGGTCGGTGCGGAAGTGGTCGGTGTAGGGGTTGTCGTTTCTCCCTCCATGGCTGGTGTATAACTATCAGCCAGGAGGGCAGAATAGTTAACCTCCACCTACAGTAAGTATGGAGGGGGGTTCTACTGTTTTTAAAAAAAGGGAATAAATGTACGCACAAAAAACACTGGAAAAAGCCACAAAAAACGTGTAGAACCCCTGAAAAGAAAGATAAATAAAAGACGACAAACAAATAAAAATTAAGGTCTGACAATAACAATTTGGGTAAACAGGTGACAAAAAACAGTAGACAGACCAATGTTCACAATTAAGAAAAACCTCGGTAAGACTTTTAAAATAAATAAAAAAGTTCAAACAGAAAATAAAGTCTTACCGAGACAAGCAAAATAAACGTAATCCAAACAAGTTTTGTGCACGGAATAAAAAAATTCAAGTAGACGTGACAAAAAGCATAGTAAAGACTTTATTTCCTGTAGATTCACAGGTAGGCACAAGGCCTGGAGTTTTGGGGGAAGGGGAAGGGTGCGGTCATGCATTATCTATGTTTTTACTAAGGGGACCTAGCTAGCCACATTCGCCGACCCATTCAACAATACAATATATAACCATTCATCCGTCGCCATATGCGCAGCAATTACCAAAATACCACATGTACTCTATGAAAAGTCCTACTTAAAACCCGAAAATTGATGGATGATTTTTGTTCATGATTTATATACAATGTTTGTGATGGGGATGGGAGAAAAACCCCGAAATAAACGAAAAAACAAGGAAAAAATCCCCATTTGGTTACCCTCCCATCCCCCCGTCTCTAAAATCGGAGGCCGACTGTTTTCCGGGGCGAAAGGAACCGAAAACAAGCCGGACCTGCCCTAAGTGGGATTGGGATCCTAATCTACGGGGGTAAAAAGAAACAACGGGTCGGGCGCGGAATGGGTTAATACAAGCGGGTGATATGATTTTTATAAATTTTATATATACATATGAGTGTTCAAGATCTTCAGTAAACGTGGGCTGGGACACGGGCTGAGGTACAAAAATAATGGGGATGGGGAAGATCTTGAGAACTAACGACTAGATGACGGGGACAATGACACACAACATACTGCTAACTAGGTACCTAGGTACCAAAGAGAAAAAAGGGGAAACAGTTCTACTTACCAGGGGTGGGGTCCCTAAGGACCCGTACCGTAGACTCCATGAGTCGGCAGAGGAGGGAAGGATGACTCCAACATTGCCCCCTTTCGCACGACCAGGCTCGCTGCATTCACCCACCTTTTGCTGAATTTTATGCGATCCAAGCATTTTCTATCGCATCTGATTTTGACCCTCAGCAGATGCCGAAAGAACAAAACCAGATCACGATGAGAAAAGTTTGCATCGTCATAAAATCCCTTGTTTCGCGTCGTCCACACCACCATTCTAGCTACAGCCAGGATCGCGAGAAACACCACATGCTTCTCACCCTGAAACGGAGGAAGAACGTTGTCCACGACGTAACCAACGTCGAGCAGCACGAGCTGTTTGGGCTCGATGCGGGCCGTCCACTCGCCGACGTGATCCCAAAACGGACGGACTCGCTCGCAGTAGTAGAAGGCGTGCTCAGCCGTTTCTTCCAAGCCACTGCCGCAGCGAGTGCAATCGGGCATGTCTGCCAGGCCCGCCTTGTAGTTCAAGCCGGCAAGGGGTAACGCATTTCGCGCAAGTCGCCAGGTGAGCGAGAACTCGGAGTTGTTCAAGAAGCTCGATCCTGGCGCCCAATTCCAATGAGAGCGAATCTCCTCCATCGTCCAGCCGTGCCGCTCGCTGAGAGGATCAGAAGCGGAACCCACCACTAGCTCCCGATATAGTTCTTTTCGAGGCCATGAAAGGTCACTGGACCCAAGAAGGTTACGAAGGGCCGTTCGGCACTCGCGGACAAACAGTGTTTCGCCCAAAGGCCTACGTCGACCTTCAGCCTTTGGGTCTGACTTTAAGCGAGGAAAAGTCCGACTCGCCTTCAGTCTCCACACTGCAGTCCCCGTCAAGACTCTGCCCAGGTATGCAAGTCTTTCAGCAAGCCAGTGGCTCTCCAGATCAGGCATACCCAGACCCCCGTTGCGCATACGTTGGATACAGACCTGCCTACGGACCATCGGCCTTGCACCTCGCCAGAGCAATCTGGAAAGGGATTGTTGCAGTGCCAACCGACGTGCCTTAGGCAGAGGAAGTACAGCCAATCGGTAAAGAATCAGGGGGAAGACGTACACGGCGCACGCCTCCGCCCTACCCTTTAAGGACAACCTCCTTGAAAGCCAGGTGGCCACCTGAGCATTCACCTTAGCTTGTACTTCCGACCAATTTCGCTCCAGTTGGAGGTCGGGCCCGAACCACACCCCGAGGATGCGGACGGGTCCGCCACTCCAGCGGAAGGGCCCTGGAAGAGTATCGCTACCCCTCCAAGCACCAAGCCGCAAACCTTCGCTTTTGTCAAAGTTGACCTTGGCCCCTGCAATCCGCTCGTACTCACTAACCGCCTTCTTCACAGCCTTTATATCCAGACGGCGGGATACAAACACTGTGATATCATCAGCGAACGCGGAAACCCTTGCCGCAAGGCTGCTAACAAAAGGTATACCGCGCAGGGCCGGACTTGTCCCCTCATCCCTAAGCCTGCGCAGGAGGGGCTCCAACGCGAGGACATAGAGGAGAGGAGACAGCGGGCAGCCCTGCCGCACCGAACGCTCGATCGCGAATACCTCCGAACGCCTTCCGTTCACCTGCACCACTGCCTGAGGGTTGTGGTACATCATGCTAATCCATCTGCGGAACTCCGGTTTGAATCCGGCAGTCTCCAAAACAGACGCCAAGAACCGATGGTCAACCCTATCGAAGGCCTTGGACTGATCTAAACTGATCAGCGCGGCTTCTGTGTCGCCTTCTATCCCCTCTAGGATCTCGCGAATCAAGTGCAGATTGTCTTGGATTGATCTTCCCTTCACAGCAAAGGTCTGTTCAGGGCCGATCAGATCACTGATGACACGCTGTAAACGATTCGCCAAGACCCGGGCCAAAATCTTTAACTCTGTGTTAAGCAGAGTTATGGGCCTGTAATCATCTAAACCCTCCCAAACATGTCTGCCACCTTTCTTCAGCAATGTGATCACGCCCTTGGTAACGCTACCAGGGATGGCTCCCTGGGCGAACCAATGGTTGAACATATCCGTCAGAATAGGCACAAACATGTGCGACATCCTCAAGTACACTTCGTATGGCAAACCATCCAGTCCCGGCGACTTGTTGAGGCCGACTTGCTTCAACGCGTCACGGACTTCGCATTCAGTAACCACACCCTCGCAGCCAGCCGCTTCAGCCGCCCCAAGGCGGGGGAAGTCGGCAAGATAGCTACGAAACTCCCGGATTGGGAGATCAGTGCAGCGGGCAAAGCGACCCCGAAAGTGCGCCCGAAAGGCATCACGTATCTCACGACTCGAACGCAGCAGTCGCCCGTCCGGGGCCTTGACAGAAGCGATGTACCGATCGGGGAACCTTCGCACTTCTTCTTCACGCGCAGTCGCGTTCGTCTTCACAGCTTCGTTGAGAACTCTCTTTAACCTAGATCTAACTACATAGCCCTTGTAGCGCTCGCTACTCTCGCGCTCAAGGTCCCCCCTAGCCAGCTCTACGTTTAGGGAGTCCCCCCCAGCCACCGCCCGGGAAAGTCTATCTTCTATAGATTTCGCTTCCTTGGCCCTATTTAGATTGAGCTGTTGACCGTACTTGGTAGCGAAATCTCTAATCCTATGCTTAAGAGATCCCCACCACCTATTGCCGGTAACCGCCCCCACTAACGCCCGCTGAATTAGGGATTCCAGCCGGTCCCGGAAGTCCCGTATCTCCAGTAAGGAGGTATTGAACTTCCAGTAGCCGGCCAGCCTAGGCCTATCAGCTAACCGTAGACTGACTCTAACAAGTTTATGGTCAGTCCACGCTATCAAGTGGAACGTGGGACAACTAACAAAGTCGATGTCAGCTCTTCTAACTAACACTCTGTCCAAGTAGGTACCCACTTTGGCAGAGGGCGAGCTTTCTAACCACGTCCACATCTCCCGCCCTGGGTGATCAAAACGAAACCTGTCGACCAGATCATGACGAGTCATGAGGCCGGCAAGGCTGCTATCACACCTTCCCGCACTACTAGCTCCCCGCCCGACCTTATCTATCTTGGGATCAAGGATCGCATTCCAATCACCCATTAAGACTAGCCGCTTCGTATCGTCCAGGAACGGCGCCAACCGACGAAAAAAGGAAACCCTCTCCGCAACGATATTGGGCGCATAAACCGCAACCAGACGAAACTTGAAACTTTTCACGGCAACATCGGCCACAACCAGCCGGCCCCCGTCACCTGCAAAAACAACGTCAACATCAGCATCAAGGCTGCGTCCAACTAGCAAGGAGACCCCAGCGCTGAAGTTGCTGCCGTATGCTGAGAAAACGTTAAAGTCGTTCTTCAGCACCCGACAGTCAGCCTCGCAAGTGAAGTGGGTCTCCTGCACTGCAGCAACATCCACGCAGAGCTTCTTGAGTTCACCAAGCAAGCGCGCACACTTGCTTGAATCCCTCAGTCCCCTCACATTCAAACTGGCAATGTTTAAAGCCATCAATCCGACTTACCTTTACTCATCGTCGACTACGGGCCGGAAATCCTTGGGCGTGAGGATGCCGACAGCCTGACGCAGGGAACCGGTACCAAGTTCAGTCGTCACTCGGTTGTCCCTGGTGATTCCGCCGACATCTATCGGGAACTTCAACTTTAGGGCCCTGTAAAGAGATGGGTGAACCAAAATTGGGACCCTCCCTGCGCAATATGTTATACATTTTTTGAGTGAGGAGTGCTCCAACTCCGCCAGCTTTATGCCCGTATCAGTCTGACAGACCGTACTCAGGTACTTCCATACGCCCTTAGTACGGTCGCCAGCTGACCGGACAAAAGTGGTCACCATGGCTGCACTCCTAAAGTTTGCTGGATTTGAGATTTTCAAGTCGTTGATTTTTTCCAGCCTGGCCAACGGCTTTAGTGCCTTCCGGAGCTGGAAGTCCCCAACTGCCTCCAGCTCCGCAGAGCACAAAGCCGCCGCCCGCTGCATTTGTCCAATTGTGAGTTCTTGTGTGTGTTTCCTTTTTTCAGTTTGTGGTTTTGCCTTTGGGGAGATCATCGCTGGGAATAGTTCCTGCGAGGAAAAATCAGAAGGGCTAAGTGAGGGGAGGGACGGAGTTCGGGCTAGGCCCGAGGGTTGTGCCCTTTCGGCAGATTGAGATCTGGGGAGGGGGATTTTATAGGGGCGGTGATGTTTTTTGAGTAAGAGTTCTTGCTGAGGTGAAAGGGGGGCCATTTGTTGGGGAGGAGATGGCAATGTGATCTTTGGGGGTGGAAATGTTGGTGAGGGTAATGGAGGTAGTGGTGAAGGTGCTGGTGGTGATGGTTGAGAGGAGGGGCCTGCCTCAGGAGGAGTTTTTTCTGGGCATAATTTCTTGGCCGCCCCCTCCCCACTGTCCCTTCTCCTCTTGAGGTTCGTGGATGTCTCCATTTCCTCGTACGTTTTTGTTTTTAGCCCCTTTTTTTTTGGTGATGGAGCTGCTGGTTTCTTGGGGGTTGCTGTTTTTTTGGGTTTTTTTGTTGCTGCTGCTGTCTGTTGTTCTGTTGTTGTTTTTGTTGCTGCTGTTTCTGTTGTTTTGGTTTCTATTGTTGTTGTTGTTGTTGCTGTTGTTTCTGTTGTTTTTGTTGCTGTTGCCTCTGCTGGTGTTCTTATTGTTGCTGCTGCAACTGCTGCTGCTGCCGCTATCGCTGGTTCTGCTGCTGCTACTGCTTGGGCCCTGGTCTGCTTTTGAGGAGGGGATGGGCTTTTTTCTCCCCCTTGTTTAGGGGATCCCCTCCTCTTTTTGGTTACTTCAGTCCAGCCCTCCTGATTGTTTTGGGGCTGGACCTGACCCGGGCCCTTGGCCTCCGCTTCTTTGGTGATGGTGGGGGCCGCCGCGTCCTTTGTTGTTGTTGTTGTTGTTGTAGACGTCGACGCCTTATTTTCAGGTCGCTGGGGGCAGAACTTGGCGATGTGTCCAATCTGCTTACACCCCCAGCACCTGGGGCGTCTTCCCTCCACCATCACCATCATCTGCCGATCCCCGCTGATCAGCATATCAGGGATGGCTTTGAAGCCATCCCTGGTCAGGCACAGCCGGAAGGCATAATCCCCGTAGGCTGCCCCGGCCGAGGATCTGAGGAGGCTGGATTCCTCGACGAGTCCGTAGGTGCTTAGGTACGCCGCGAGGACCTCCCCAGTGATAATGGCCGGGACATTACACACCGTGACGCGGAGCCTACGGGTGCCTTTGTACTCCGGCTGTAGCCTGAAGTTCTTAGTAATGACGTCCGATTCAGCCAACTTGGCTGCCTGTTTTTCCGTAGGAAGGAGGACCTCCCATGTCGCAAAACTTTTTCGGCTAAAGTATTGGCATGGGATGCCTGCCTTCCTTATCAGGTCCTCAAAGACCTCCTTGGTGAGCCCCACCAGTCTTTTCGTCTTCAGGTCAGAAACGACCAGAGAGAGGACTCTTGGGGCGATCTTGTCGGCGATCTCCGGGATGGGCAGTATTTCATTTCCCTTGAAATACTTTGCAAATCTGCCCACCCGGTCCGCCTCGTGTTCTTCTGGTCCTCTCTGCTGGCCCTTCCAAGCTGTGGGGCTCTTTTGGGCCGGCTGAATCGGACTACCTTGAGACGTTTCAGTTTCCGTTGTGTCTCCGGGGATCGGCAGCGAAGGCCAGTTCGATCCGATTGGAGTGGTCGGTGCGGAAGTGGTCGGTGTAGGGGTTGTCGTTTCTCCCTCCATGGCTGGTGTATAACTATCAGCCAGGAGGGCAGAATAGTTAACCTCCACCTACAGTAAGTATGGAGGGGGGTTCTACTGTTTTTAAAAAAAGGGAATAAATGTACGCACAAAAAACACTGGAAAAAACCACAAAAAACGTGTAGAACCCCTGAAAAGAAAGATAAATAAAAGACGACAAACAAATAAAAATTAAGGTCTGACAATAACAATTTGGGTAAACAGGTGACAAAAAACAGTAGACAGACCAATGTTCACAATTAAGAAAAACCTCGGTAAGACTTTTAAAATAAATAAAAAAGTTCAAACAGAAAATAAAGTCTTACCGAGACAAGCAAAATAAACGTAATCCAAACAAGTTTTGTGCACGGAATAAAAAAATTCAAGTAGACGTGACAAAAAGCATAGTAAAGACTAATGCTACTGATAGGGTTGGTATTTATGAACAGACATAGCCAATCAGATGTTCTAGCCAATCACTATACAAGGAATGGACCGGCCAACGTGTGCACATTGGAATCTCCCAATGTGCCATAAATAGCTCTTCATTGAGGACTGAATCAGTTTAGTTCTAGCCTTGCTAAAGACATTGCTCTTGGCCTGGCTACTGACTAAAAGTGTGTGTCACGGACGACAACTTTAGTTTTGTGGATCGGTATTGAGTTACTGCCACCTTTTTTTTGTCTGGCAACTGGACGCTAGTTGCTCCCCACTTCCCTTACCTAGCACCTGGCGCCGGTTGCTGGGCGGCGGTGCTGCCCCCAGTTTCCTGGTAGCGAGGGCTTGCTTTGCTACCGTTGGCAAGTGACCCTGCGGCCAGTTGTCATTATATCCATTCCATCCGGTCCTCTTTAGTTAGGGCCCCTTTTCTTCTTAGTTGGATTACCCGCCGGATCAAACCAACCCTCCTGATTGTGATTTAGCAGTCATGGAGGGTTCCTGCTCTTCTCCCGCTCTTCCCCCTCGACCATCTCATCCGGTGGATAAAATGGAAAAACCAGAAACCCTCCCTAAGCAGCCGGAGGAACAGGAAACGCCGATAATAAACCCAAGTTGGCCCTCTTTACCAAGTCCCACAGGGACTGACAGCCCAATCCAGCCGGGACAAAGAGAAAAGCCAGCTAGTCCAGGACCTTGGAAGACACAAGCAAAAGGAGCAGATGATCATGAAAAAGACCGGGTGGGCAAGTATGCTCAGTACTTCAAGGACAATGAGATACTGCCCATCCCGGAGATCATTGAAAAGTTAGAACCAAGGATCCTGTCACTAGTTGTTTCAGATATAAAGACAAGACGGCTGGTTGGGCTGAGGAAAGAAGCCTTTGAAGATCTCCTTCGGAAAGCAGGCGTCCCATGTCTGTACTTTTGCAGGCGAAGTTTCGCCACATGGGACGTTCTGCTGCCGACTCAGGAGCAGGCAGCCAAAGTGGCTTCAGCAACAATCACGACAAAGTTTTTCCGGCTGCAGCCGGAATATATGGGAACCCGTAGGATCCGTGTAACCGTTTGCAATGTTCCTGCTACGGTCACCGGAGAGGTGCTGGCCGCGTTCCTCAGCAGATATGGACGTGTTGAGGAGTCCAACCTCCTAAGGTCAGCCTCCGGGACAGCCTACGGGGACCATGTGTTCCGGCTATGCCTTACTAGGGAGGGGTTTCAAGCCATCCCTGAGATTATCATTAGTAGGGAGAGGCAGATGATGGTGGTGGTAGAGGGACGACGTCCGCGCTGTTGGAGCTGTAAGCAGCTGGGTCATATATCCAAATTCTGTCCCCAGAAGGACCCTCCAAGTGCTGCAGTTTCCACAGCCCTCACGGCTACCACAACTGCAACAATTACCACAGCCACCATCAGCAGTGCAACAGCCAAAGAGACGGGTCAGGTCCAGCCTAAAAAAGCGGAGGGAGGTTGGACCGAGGTGACCAGAAAAAAGAGGTCCCCCAAAAAAGTGGAGGACAAGGCTTCAACAATGACCATAACTGCTGCTGCCTCTCCTGCTAAGGGCACTGATTTGGAGAGATCATCCCAGGAATCACCTCCAAAATCACCCCCCAAAACATCACCATACATACCAAAATCGGTTACAGCTCCAATTCCACGACATATTGTCGAGCACCCAGTGCCCCCAGCAAAGCAATCCAAAAGTAAAAAAAAGCCCATAGCAGAAACACCAGGCACTCCAATGGAAACGTGTACGAATCTAAAGAGGAGGAGGAACAGCAATGAGGGAGCCGCTAAAAAGATATGCGCAGGGCCACCCTGCATTGACGACCCCTTAGAAGGTCCCTCCAATGCCTTTCAGCCTCCCCCTCAACAGCCTCCCCCTCAACAGGCACCAACACAAATGCCAATCCCATTCCCTCCTCCTCTTCCATTGCTTCCTCCTCCATTTCCTCCACCACCTCCCCCTCAATACCGAATTACACAACATGTTCCCCCTGAACTCCTACAACCTCCGCAACCCATTCAACTTTCTCAACCCCCTCAACCTTTGGAACCTCCACCTCCACAACCGATACAAGGGGAACCTCGAACCCGCCCTCATCAAATCCAACCCAGAGGAAGAACCCATTCCTTGGAGAGACAATCGCCCCAACATCTCTTTAAGACCCTGTCTCTCCCATCCCTGAGCCCACTCTCCTCTCCAGAGTTATTCCCGGAGATGTCCCAGGCAGGAAAGGAGCCAACAGTACCAGTCCCAGCAGCACCGGTTCCGGCTGCACCAGTTCCAGCACCAGAGGCTCCAGCAGCCCAAGAAGCCAGACTCAAGCTATCCCGTAAACAGGCTAAGGCAGCCAAACGAGAAGGGCAAGAAGGCACGGAAGAACAAATCAGGAAGGCAGTGGCTTTTTGTACTGTCGGGCTGGACTCAGTAACGGACTACCAGCTACGGAAGTTATTGAAGCCACTGCTTGACCTGGAAAAAATCCAGAAAAAAAGAATTTGCAATCCTTTGAACTTTACGAGTGCAGCCATGGTGACCACTTTCATCCGCACGGCTGGCGATCGTACCAAGGGCGTATGGAAGTTCTTGGATACGGTTCGTCAGACCGACGTGGGTGTAAAGTTGGCGGAGTTGGAGCACTCCTCACTAAGACGATGTTTACCATTTTGCTCCGGGAGGGTCCCCATTTTTGTTCACCCCTCCTTTTACAGGTCATTAAAGGTGCGGTTCCCATTGGATGTCGGTGGAGTGTCCAGGGATGGCCGAGTTACAACTGAGCTCGGCACCGGCTCTTTGAGACAGGCCGTTGGCATCCTCACCCCTGAGGATTTCCGGCCCATCATCAGCACTGATTAGGTAAGTGGGCCAGAATGGCTTTAAACGTTGCCAGTTTAAATGCGAGGGGACTGAGGGACGCAAGCAAGTGTGCGCACTTGCTTGCTGAACTCTCGAACCTGTGCGTGGATGTCGCTGCGGTGCAGGAGACTCACTTCACTTGCGGGGCGGACTGTCGGGTGCTGAGGGGCGACTTTGTCGTTTACTCAGCATTCGGCAGCCGCCTCAGGGCTGGGGTCTCTCTGCTAGTTGGACGCAGCCTTGATGCGATTGTTAATGTTGTCTTTGCAGGTGACGGGGGCCGGCTGCTGGTGGCTGATGTTGCCGTGAAAACTTTCGAGTTTCGGATAGCTGTGGTTCATGCGCCCAGTATCGCTGCGGAGAGACGCGTCTTCTTTCGGCGGTTGGGGTCGTTCTTGGATGACTCGAGGCGGACAGTTCTAGTGGGCGATTGGAATGCGGTCCTTGACCCCAAGATAGATAGAGCCGGTCGGGGTGCTAGCAGTTTGGGAAGGTGTGAGAGCAGCCTGTCGGACTTGTTGACTGAGTTCGACCTGGTCGACAGGTTCCGTCTCGATCACCCAGGGAGGGAGATGTGGACGTGGATAGGAGGTTCGCCCTCTGGCCAGGTCCGGTCTTACCTGGACAGAGTGTTAGTGAGAAGAGCTGACAGTGACCTAGTTACTTGTCCCACGTTCCACTGGTTAGGGCGGTCTGACCATAAACTCGTTAGGGTCAGTCTGCGGCTAGCTAATAGGCCTAGTCTGGCTAGCTACTGGAAGTTCAATACCTCCTTACTGGAGATATGGGACTTCCGGGTGCGGCTGGAAAACCTAATCAAGCGGGCGTTAGTGGGGGCGGTTATTGGGAATAGGTGGTGGGCTTCCCTTAAGTATAGGATTAGGGATTTCGCCATCAAGTATAGCCAACAGCTCGCTTTAGATAGGGCTAAGAAGGCGAAATCCTTAGAAGATAGACTCTCCCGGGCGGTGGTAGGGGGGGACTCCGTAGCCATAGATCTAGCTAAGGGGGACCTTGAGCGTGAGGCTAGCGAGCGTTACAAGGGTTTCGTAGTTAGAAATAGGCTAAAAAGAGTTCCGAACGAAGCCGTGAAATGTTACGCATTTTTGCGTAAGGAAGAGTGGAGAAGGTTCCCTTGTCGGTACATCGAGTGCGTTAGCGCCCCGGACGGGCTAGTGCTGAGATCGAGCCGTGAGATTCGTGAGGCCTTCCGGACACACTTTCGAGGTCGCTTTGCCCTCTGTCCTGAGCTCCAGCTTCAGGAGTTTCGTAACTATTTAGCTGACTTCCCCCGCCTTGGGGAGGCGGAAGCGGCTAGTTGCGAGGGTGTGGTTACGGAATGCGAAGTCCGTGATGCGCTGAAGCAGGTCGGCCTTAACAAGTCGCCTGGACTAGATGGTTTACCCTACGAAGTGTACTTGAGGATGTCGCACATGTTTGTCCCTATTCTGACGGATGTGTTCAACCATTGGTTTGCCCAGGGAGCCATCCCTGGTAGCATTACCAAGGGTGTGATCACATTGCTGAAGAAAGAAGGCAGGCATGTTCGGGGCGAGCTAGACGATTACAGGCCCATAACTCTGCTTAACACAGAGTTAAAGATTTTGGCCCGGGTCTTGGCGAACCGTTTGCAGCTTGTCATCAGTGATCTGATCGGCCCTGAGCAGAGCTACGCTGTGAAGGGAAGATCGATCCAAGACAACTTGCATTTGGTGCGCCAGATCCTAGAGGGAATAGAAGACGACACCGAAGCCGCGCTGATCAATTTGGATCAGTCCAAGGCCTTCGATAGGGTGGATCATCGGTTCTTGGCGGCGGTTTTGGAGACCGCCGGATTCGAGCCGGAGTTCCGCAAATGGATTAGCATGCTGTACCGCAACCCACAGGCGGTGGTGCAGGTGAACGGGAGGTGTTCGGAGGCTTTTGCGATCGAGCGATCGGTCCGGCAAGGCTGCCCCTTATCTCCTCTTCTCTATGTCCTTGCTTTGGAGCCCCTGCTCCGAAGGCTTAGGGATGAGAGGGATGGTCCGGCCCTGCGCGGAATCTTGCTAAGCGGCAGCGTCCGAGCGAAGATTTCCGCGTTCGCCGATGATATCACGGTCTTTGTGTCCAGGCGTCGGGACATATTGGCGGTGAAGGAGGCGGTCGCGAGTTACGAAAAGGTAGCAGGTGCCAAGGTCAACTTTGACAAGAGCGAAGGCTTGCGGTTGGGTGCCTGGGGGGGAAGCGTTCCCCTGCCAGGTCCCTTCCGCTGGAGTGACGGTCCCGTCCGCATCCTTGGGGTGTGGTTCGGGCCCGGCCTCCAGCTGGAGCGAAATTGGTTGGAAGTACGGACTAAGGTAGAAGCGCAGGTGGTTGCTTGGCTTCGAAGGCGTTTGACCTTAAAGGGCAGGGCGGAGGTGTGCGCCGGGTACATCTTCCCCCTGATCCTTTACCGTTTGTCTGTACTACCTCTGCCTAAGGTTCATCGGGTGGCGCTGGAACAATCCCTTTTCAAGCTCCTTTGGAAGGGCCGAAGCCCGATGGTCCGTAGACAGGTCTGCTATCAACGTCCTCGCGATGGGGGTCTGGGGATGCCGGATCTCGAGAGCCACCGGCTCGCTGAGAGATTGGCTCACCTAGGCCGATCGTTGACGACGGACGCGGTGTGGAGCCTCAAGGTGAGAGTCACCTTTCCTCGCCTAAGGTTGAATCCCGAGGCTGAAGGTCGTCGTAGGCCAAGGGATGAACCACCATTCGTCATCGAGTGCCGCAGGGCCCTTCGAAAGCTTCCTCGGTCCAGTGACCTCTCATGGACTCGTAAGGAACTATATAGAGGCTTAGTGGTGGGTTCCGCTTCGGATCCTCTGATGGGTCGGCTCGGCTGGTCGGCGGAGGAGGCTCGCTCCCATTGGAATTGGGCGCCAGGTTCGGGCTTCTTGAACAACTCCGAGTTCTCGCTCACCTGGCGGCTAGTTCGAAATGCATTGGCCCTCAACGACTGGGCTTACAGAGCGTGCATTGCAGATATGCCTGACTGCCCCCGTTGCGACAGTGGTTTGGAAGAAACGGCTTCGCACGCCTTCTACTACTGCGAGCGGGTTCGCCCGTTCTGGAGCCACGTCGAGGAGTGGACGGCTCGCATCAGCCCTAGAGAGCTTGTGCTGCTCGACGTTGGATACGTCTTGGACAATGTTGACCCTCCGTTTCAGGGTGAGAAACGTGTGGTGTTTCTCGTGATCCTAGCCGTGGCTAGAATGGTGATTTGGCAGACGCGAAACAAGGGATTGTATGAGGGTGCAAACTTTTCTTATCGCGATCTGATCTTGTTCTTTAGGCATCAGCTTAGGGTCAAGATTAGATGCGATAGAAGATGCTTGGACCGCATAACATTCAGCAAAAGGTGGGTGTATGCAGCAAGCTTGGTCGTATGCAAGGGGACAACGTTGGAGTCATCCTTCCCTCCTCTGCCTGCGCATGGTGATGATGGTCCGGGTCCTTCGGGACCCCACCCCGGGTAAGTAGGAACTCTATGTAACATTTAGATAACTTGACCCCCTAGTTAGTGGTATGAAGTGTGTCATTGGCCCCGCAATCTAGATGCTAGTTCTTTCAAGATCCTCCCCATTCCCAGTTTTCTTTTTTCTATCCCCTCTACCACTTGTGAGTCCCTGGCCTTTTATGAGGATCTTGGCCACATTTTCAGCATTTCATGTTCACTCCCCACTCCAGGCCGGCCCCCTTCCTGCCTGTTATTTTATCCTGATTGGTTTTTTAGGATCTTCCCCTATAGGGGGAGTTTCGGCTTGTTTTTGGTCTTATCCAAGTACCAGAAAACAGTCGACTCCCCACATCATAGAAGGGGGTATGGGAGGGAAACCAACCGGCCTTATATTTTGTTTACTTTGGGGCTTTTTCCTCCAATACCTCATCACATTTTATCCATTGTACGTACGACATTCCATTGCATCGGGTTTTTAAGTAGGATTCTCATGGAGTGAATGAGGTGTTTTGGTGATTGTGGCGTGGTTGGTTGGTTGAATGAATCCATTGTATAGAATGATTGAAATAAAATGACTGTTGACTGTTGGCGATGAGTGTGACTAGCTAGGGCCCATAGGAAAATACAGTTCTCACACCTTCCCCTCCCCTAAACTCTTGGGCCTTGTGCCCACCAAAAAAAGCATAATTTGTACTTTTTGGAAATAAATAGCCTTGCTAAAGACGTTGCTCTTAGCCTAGCTACTAACTACAAGTGTGTTTCGTATCTCAACAGAAACAATGGTTTTTTGAGTGGTTCTACAGTGCTGTAATTATCTAATGCAGACATGAGCAAACTTTTTCAAGAAGCAAGTCACATGAGACATGGCTCATCAATATGCAAGAGCCACACTACTAAAAAAACTCAAGGTATTTAATTTTACTCAGAAGACACCTCGACCAGTTTTACTACAAGAACACCATACATGCAAGCATCTGCTTTAGAAATAGAGAGAGAGGTTGATGTCATTTAGAAAGCACTGCAGGCTGTTGTTTGCCAATGACTGGCCTTAACTAACATCAGTCAGTTAGAATTTTGTAAGAGCAACTCTTACAAGTTAGAAGACTTTGTAGCAGCAGGAGTTATGAGTGAGCACTTATATATACATCAAGGTTGACTTTTAATTCTTTAATGATTTTTTGTTAGAGTGAAATCTCTTGCTTCTATCTTTTGGTTACTACACTTATGTCAGGAGTGAATTTATGAGTTATCAGCTTTGTCCAAACTTGCTTACAGACAGTACAGACAGTGTCTTCCTAAAGGCAAAAGGAATTGGAGCTTATGTGTAATTTTGCCACTTTCAATAAGCTGCTCCTCAATATCTTCCTAATTTGGAGAAGTTAGGGTCTATCTTGCTCATGCCTTACAATTTCATTGGTTCAGTCTTCTTTCACTATAACTCTAGCTAAAATTGATATAATGCTTGAAATAAAATTTTATGTCTTTGTTGTTTTTTTTTTTTAAGTAAATTTCTGCAAAACTTTTATCAGCAATGTTTAAGATAATATTCAAAATTTGGTAAAAATATTTCCTGGTATTTAAAAAAAGTAAAGTAAAGTTGGCGACCATAGTCGAGGGCAACCAGAAGGTTCCCTTTTCAATAGCTACTACACCGAGGTGTAGGGAAGGGCGCTACTCTTTTCCCAGGATTGCTCCACTTTACCCTCGATACATACCTTATATTGCCGAGTGTTAAGCAAGGAGGTATCAAGTACCATTTTTAAAGTCTTTGGTATGACACAACCTGGGATTGAATCCGGGTCTCCCAGACCATTGGCAAACACTCTATCCACTAAAGATAACAAAAAATCTTGGATTATTGTTATCTATATTATAATTCTGCTTATTTGTCCATTCATTCACAAGTTACACATGTCCACATACCTTCTCTATAGTCAAGTGAGATATTATTCCATTTTCTATCTCAATCCACTGGGATATTCTTTTACATAGTGTTTGATCTGAAGAAGCAACCTCTGTTCGATTCTGATGGAATTGCTCTATGCTAATTTCATCTATTCAAACTTTCAATGTTTTAAGTATATCTGGAAATTACCTTATTAAAGAGTGCTTTCATTGGTTATTCTTATTTCAGTGGTGAAAGAGTGCGTATTATAATTTAATCTATGATCTCATGACCCTAAAATGGAGGTACTGAAAGGGCATATTCAGCTTGTAATTTTATGGTATTTTAAGAATAACAAAGACACTACAGAAACAGCTTAGAAAATTTGTAGTATTAATAGCCAAGGTGTCATAAATAGGTCTTTTATGACAATGTTCAATGCAAAAGGCAGTGGATTGACAAGGATAAATCTCCCCAACCTATCACAAAGGCAGTGCTTCATTGAAGAAAAGTTATGCTGTGTGTATGGTGAGATCACTGTGGTATTATTCATTTTGAGTTTTTAAACCACAATCAGACTCCCAGTGCAAACTTATACTATCAACAGCTGCCATGTGTGCATGAAAATCTTCTAAGAAAATGCTGTCCACTTTTCAATATGAGAAACATTGTGCTTCTCTTTGATATTATAAGGCCACATTCAGCAATAATCACACATGAAAAATTATTGGATTTAGGCTAGTTTGTTCTACCCCATCCATCATATTCACCAGACCTTACAGCAAGTGATTTCCATCTTTTCTGTTCTTGACAAAGTGCTCTGAATGACAAAAAACTTTCTCAAAGATCAGGTGAAAATCTTGAAACTTTTTTGTGCTTGAAACTAAAATACAAAATCTATTGATTTCTGCACTCTTTTATATGTATACACACACACACACACACACACACACACATACATGCACACAAATATGAAAAAACAAGGTATTAAGAGAATGATTTTATTTCTTGTTGAATTATTTGCCATTGTTAAATGTTTTAGTTTTTATATTAAACCATCATAAGGGCTATGTTAATGTTATGTATCTTCTGAATTCAATTTTGAAATGAAACAAAAAAAAACAACTTCTAAGCATTCTATTTCAAAATTATGACATGATGTTCAAAATTTATTTTAAAGCATATGTCATTTGCTAAATATATATATATCTTTTTCCTTCTCTTTTTTTCTCTTCTATATCATGTAGTTGTTTGTAATTTAGGAAGAATTATGACTAAAAGTGTTATTGGAAAACATTTAAAGTGAGTATAAATTTTATAAAAGTGATAAATTAAACTAATTTAAATAAGAGATCATGCAGCTTTTTAGCACTAATTCAACTAAATAAGGAGATAAGTTGAAAAAAAAAAGACTTTGTTTAATAGTATTATAATTAAAAATAATGCTAGATTCAATAATCTTTGGTGGGGGTGTTATATGCATTAACTAATATTTTGGAATCTTTAAAGTTAAAGTGATTAGTTTCTAAGTTATGTCTGGCTAATGCCTTCTTTTCATTGCTGGTATGTCCCACTTATGTTTGTAAATTTGTTTTTTAATGATCATGAAGTTATGTGTGTGTGTGTGAGTGTGTTATTATTATTGTGTGTATATGTGTATGTGTATATATATATGTATGTAATTTGTAATTATACAAATCTCTATCAAAACAAGTTTTCTCTGAATTATTTTTAAGTTGATTTTTTTTTTGTAGCTAAATACAGAACTGAAAAAACAAGATGGACATTTCTTCTTTGACCAAAACAGAAACTGGTGGACTGATATACATGCATCTGTGAAGAAGAATAAAAATCAAGTGAACGTGAGTAATTATTTAGTAAGCTTTTCTGGCACAGGAACAGAAGTATGGAACACTCAGTAAGAATCCAATTCACTAACAATGGTCAGCTAGACTAGCTCATTAATCATTACAGTATATGAGGTTCCCCAAATGAAGATTAATAGCCTCTTCAGGATGAGCACAAAGTCTCTTAGAATATTTCTTGAGATTGATCGTGTCATCTCTTGTTCAGTCACCGCTCTTCTTGCTCTTTCTCTTATCACACTCTATAACTGCTTCAATAATTGAAGCATTTTTTTCTTTGTTTTAAATTGTCTCCCTTTAGGTTGAGAACTGTGAGATTGAAGGAAGAAAAGGATGTTAAGAAACATAAAAAGTTTTTGACCATTTTGGACCAGCAGCAACCAAAATGTTTTCATGGTTGATAAACCAGTAAAACAAAACTATTTGCATGGCGGCAAACAGTGAACTACACACTTCTTAATTTGTTGTTAAAATGGTATGTTGGTTTCTTGCTAGTCTAGAACTCTTGTTATTTTTCTCTATTTTGCGAGGAAGATCTCATTCTATGAATACCATTTTTCTGGCTCCAAATCCTTTACCATTTTAAAATTAACTTTCTCTTCTCAATTCTACAGGAATTACACTATTTCAATTTTCTGGTGAGGGCTCTACTATAGTTGTTGTTTTTCTGACTGTCCTCTTGGTTTATGTATACATTCAAGCAAGTTTTGTTAAAGATGATGGAACACTGATTATTGTTTTAATTTTATTTTTTCAAGTTTCTTGGTTATTTTTCATGTGTTGGGATCTAGGTGGTAAAGGAATTGTCCCATATCTTCTGTCCAAGTGCTTTCGACCATATTTTTGGTTGTTATCAGGAGTTGTGTAGTTTTGAGTTGACAGTTTGAGTTTTTATTGTTTTGATTTGTAGCATTTTATTTTGAAGTTGTTGGTTGGAACATTTTCAGCGTTTTGTTTTAAAACATTTGGTGGGAAACCCCCCCCCCCCAAAACTGTCAACTCAAAACTACAATACCCCTGATGACAACCAAAAGTATGATCAAAAGTGCTTAGGCAGAAGATATGGGACAATTTCTTTACCACCTAGATCCTGACACAAGAAAACTTTGGAGACTTGAAAAAATAAAATTAAAAATAACAATGGAACACTGTTTAACAAAACTTGCTGCCTAAATATACACTCTTCAAAAAAAAATTTTTTTTTTTCTAGTTAATTATTTTATAAAAATGCTGAATTCTAGAATATTCCTTTTTATAATAGGTTATGAAATGTCTTTAAGAATAAAAAAAAGAAGTACTCTACTCACCCACTGCCATGGCAAGTGCAGTAAGCAAGTTTGAACTCCATTTGCATTCACTTTCAGGCTAATACCCTTGGGGAAAGTATGTACCGCTCTTGTCTTACCTAGTTGACTGGGGCTGTAGAATACACCAACTGCATCTCTACAGAGGGGTAAGACCCCCTCCCCAACGAGTGTCCTGGATATGACACTAAGCAATCTGATAGGGAGGTTCCAGTGATGCTGGGGTTTTGGGGAATGCAGAGCACCCCTTCATTGGCATTGCTCCCAGGTCGGCTCTGGCCCAGAATGGTAGCACCGATTAAGGGCCCTATCTATGGCTTAAATAGAACTAAACTGCATACTTATGTTAAACTGAATTGTTTAAATTAGAACTGTTTGACTAAACTGAATAGCTTGAAATAGAAATGTTTTGACAGTTAAACTGTGTACTTATGCTAAACTGAATTGTTTGAAATGGAACTGTTTTTTGACATTGAAACTGTACTTATGCTAAACTGAATTGTTTAATATAGAACAGTTTTGACATTTAACTATGTGTAAACAAAATCTATACCAATACTAAACTGTTTGAATAAACTGAATAGCTTAAAATAGAAATGTTTTTGACAATTAAACTATGTACTCATGCTAAACTAAATTGTTTGAAATAGAACTGATTATTTACATAAAAATGGATTTGGCATTAATTAACCTACAAAGGTTGATATGCCATAAAAACCCAACAAACTAATCAACCATATAATTGGTCAAAAACTTACTTACGTACATTTACCAAGAATCTAATTGCATCCCATGTCTGTTTACCAAGAACAAATCCCAATTTTCATTCTCACCTGTCAACTTAGAATGACCCTCAAAAATCAGTGAAAATGTTCCTCTTCACACTACTCTGAAGGTGATAGGTAAGAATATGCTTCAACTTCAAATTTTCCATTGTCTGCATCATCATCATTTTGTGTCATATCCTGAAAATGTTCATTATTAAACTCCCTGCCATTGTCATTAGAAACCATTGAGGGGGCCCTAAAATAAGAGATCCAATATCTAAACACTTCTTGCCAGTATTTCATAACTTACCTTATTTCACAGATTAATGGCCACGCTATACTGTCACATGATCTTCAAATTTCACATTTTAATCTGTTGATTTCTTTTATATCTGTGGCAACTCTCTATTACTCAGCCTTGTTTACTAGAGTTCTAGAATACACTGACTGCATATTTCCAGAGAGGTAAGACCCCCACCACCACCACTGAGTGTCCTGTATATGACACTAACCCATCTGATGTTGAAGCTCCAGTTCTGAAGCTTTGGGGAATGTGGAGTACCCCTTCACTGCCATTACTTCTTGTTCACTCTGACCCAGAGTGGTAGTAACTGCTAGGGTTCCATCTATGGGTCAAATAGAATCTATTTAATCATTTACTATACTTGAAACCCTTTGTGTGCAAAGATATGATTAATATCAAATTGAACTATTAGTGTTTGATAGCAATACTTGAAACTATTTAACTATGTGCAACCAAATGATTTCTGGTTTGTTTAAAAATGTTACCTACAAACCATTAGTTTACAAATCATATATAGTTAA
This sequence comes from Sepioteuthis lessoniana, assembly GCA_963585895.1. Classification (NCBI taxonomy): domain Eukaryota; kingdom Metazoa; phylum Mollusca; class Cephalopoda; order Myopsida; family Loliginidae; genus Sepioteuthis; species Sepioteuthis lessoniana. The sequence goes on from OY757919.1 coordinate 60,699,954, forward strand.
TAAATATGTGTAAACAAGATTTGGCATTAAATAACCTACAAGTTTTGATATTACAAATGTTAAACAACGATATTTAAAACCATTTATCTGTGCAAACAAATGAGTTCTGGCTTGTTTAAAAATGTTACCAACAAACTATTCACTAACAAATCATGTATGTATGTATGTATAAACAGGATGTGGTATTAAGTAACTGTTGTGGCCTCGGATAGGGTCACTAATGAAAACACAAACACGGATATTAGATAACAGATTATATTACACTAGAAAGATAGAATTACATAGAAAAGTGAAGACGTCTCGTACTGTTCGTATAACACTGATAGTGATCTGCCCTTCTGGCAGCAAAATCTCTGTACTAATAACGATGAGAAGAGTCCATTATAGTGAGATGGGTAAGGTTCCCACAACAGTAACACAGAAGGTTTGATAAGCTAAAAAAATCCAACCAAACCAATTTTATATTACTTTTAATTTACATTGATTTTATGAAGTATTGAAAATCTAATGTTATGTTTATTTTTTTTTTTATATTTAAGTATGAAGGAATTATTAAAATAATTGTTTCCTCATATACTTTCAGTTCCATTATTGATAACTATTTTGCTGGAGGGTCCATATCTGGGAAAAATTTTGGCCAATATTAACCCTATCACAGCTTGCCTCACTCTTGTCTGACATAGGATGTACTTCTAGCAGTGTGCTATACTGACTCTATAAACATTTCCTTGGAGTATCTCACAGTACCATCTTAAGATATCCACACTGATCTTCTCAAAGAAATATATATATATATATATGAATGTCAGTCTCTATCAGGAGAGCTGTCCCTTGCTTTCTACTTCTTGTTTGACAAGTCACACAAATCTCTACCTTAGTAGTCACTTCCTTATATGATATTTGGCCAGTATTATTTTCTTTCTATAAGCTCATAGGTTTTATCTATTCCTGTAAGTCCTAATTCTTTATGCCATTCTCAAAACATTCCTCATGTTGCTGTTATGGTATGTATAATCTTTATTTGATCTCATCATCCTTACCTGAAAGATAATAAAGCACTCCATTTTGTATCAAATATTTCTTTGCCTTTGTTTCCATTATATTACAATTCTTTGCCAATTCCATCAGAGAACTGAGCTCTTCATCTTTCTAGGTATCAGACTAAACTGCATCTGAAGGTGAGATTCCAGTTCTGGTGATCTGAGAAGTGTGGATTACCCCTTTATTGCCATTACTCCCAGGTCCACTCTGACCTGGAATAGTGGTACCTGTTAGGGTCCCATCTGTGGGTTAAATAGATCTGTTAAAAAATTTACTGTATCCAATAGCAGTATGCCCTAAATCTCTTAAACTACTACACGAAAAATGTAAGTATGAATGTGCAATGAACACAAATCCCTAACCTCTAGGCATAAAATAATCCTAGATAGGTTCATATGCCATTAAATCAATCAACTAATCATTGCTGTAATTCTTCCAGGGGCTTCTCTTCTCCTTCAAATTTTGTGTCTCCTAAATTTGACTGAATCAGTGAAAATTGATCACATTTAACAATATACCCTCTGATCAACTCCTGGCTCAACTTCAAACGATTCAAATTCCTACAGTTTACCAAATCAGCACTGATGTTTTCCTTTTTAAGAATGTATTTATTACTTTATTTTATTTCTTTTTTCTTTCATGATTCAAAACTATATAATTGTACATTTTTATTTTAACTTTTTCAGTTGCTGTGTGCAGATAAAACTTTGCCCATGAATTATTATTGTGCTTTTTATCAGGTAATTCTTCACTTCTTTTAATTCATAATATCATTTGTTAAAAAAAGAATTTATTAAAAAGTTATGAAAAGCTATAAAAGGTTCTTACAAAAGTACTTGAAATGCTCTAAAAGTAATATCTCCTATTTTATTTCCATGGAAACCACTGCAGATACAAAGTACAATAACACCATTGGATAGACCATGGCTTCTCAAACTTTTTACCTGATCCATCCCTTGTAAACAAATTTAATTTCCAATCACTTCTTAAATAAATTAATTGAATATTAAATTACAAAACTAATTTACCAATGTTTAATACACATTACATAAGAAAAAAATCAGTAAACTATAAATGCAAACATCTTTGAATTCTTGAATTATTTTTAATGCAATGGATTGGCTTGGTAGACACTGAGGTGATCACAAATATTAGCTTGCAGGTTTGTGAATTTGAGCTGCAAATCATCATATTCTATGTTCAAAGGTCTTCTCTGTTTAGTGAATAATGCACATGGCAAAACCTAAATTCCTCTTTATATGAACTTGGTAAAGCTAGTAAAGTAGAATCAACAGTTGCACAATGTTTGAGATGTTTTGCTATAGTTTTTTTTTTGTTCATCTGATAATATCCAATTCCTTTAAATGTATACATAAACTTGCTTCAAGGTTAAGTTATTTCAATAAATTCTTCTTTAAGAGATGTCTGATTTTACACTTACCACTTTAACATTGTTCATTTAAATGACCCACCTGTTTTGAACAGGTCATATGTAAATGACGCATCACTTGTGACCATCACAGCCAATCAAACATTCTAGGTGTACAATATCTTTTCTAGATGATCCAGCAATTTTTCTGTTATAACGGGATTTATGAATGCAAACTAGTGAATTTGTGAACCATTATGCTTTTATTCACCCTGCCCAAATTTTTTTCACCCCCAGAAGTTTTTATAGACCACTTTGAAAAGCCCTGGAATAAAGCAAGGTTTTGATTACAAAACACTATTTTTCTGTATAGTCAACACTATTGGCTATGCATTTTCTCCATCTCACAGCAGTGATGCATGTTTTATAGTTTATCTGAATTGCTTGGTAAGTTGATCAAGGTGCTCTTCATTTTGTGGCTTGTCAATCATATTGCTGTCACCACTGCTGAAAGATATTATCCATCACCTGTATTCACATCCACTGTTTGGTGTACGTAAATGTTCAGAAAGCATCTATGAACATCAGTGTGTACAATTTCTTTTCACATGGAGGAATTCATTAACACACCTCTGTTTTGTTTTTGTGGTGGACACAGCTTATCGCACTGACCTAAGCGACATAAGATCACCTGTGCTATGCATGGGGGAATCAATCAACATGAACCATATGATTCTCACAAAGCAGATCATTTTTATAATGATAAAAAGTGGGTACATGAGTGTACCAGACACTTTGAGCAACGTGTTCCTTGAGGCAGAAGAGGAGAATGACATTGGAGAAGCAGTGCATGAACGCTATAATGATTTTGCCCCTATCATCTACACTGAAATAATACTGATATAACAATCATTATTCTACAAGGCTGTGAAGTCATTACCTTTGATCTAACAAAAAAAAACCACATGCTATTTTGGCTATAATGACAGTAAGATCAACTTGAAGCTGATACCAGAGTTCAGTGTTACATACCCCAGCCAATCTATTATTGAATAGATTAAAAAGGCTGAGCTAACATGACAGTTAAGTGTGGTAAAGAGAATAAAATGCATGATCCCTATGCATCTGACAAGGACTGTGTTAGCCTCTTACCTACAATTAAGAGAGGATAGAAAGTGAGATTGTGGTTCCATAAAGGAAATGCTTTGCCATGGACTTCTATGCAGCATACACGCAATTTGTGGCACACTACTTGTACCTAGATATGACATTAAACCATCTCATGGTGAGGCTCCAGCCTTGGAGATTTGGGGAATGTGGAGTACCCCTTCATTGCTATTGCTCCCTGGTCCACTCTGACCCAGAGTGGTAGCACCTGATAGGATTCTATCTATGGGTCAAATAGAACAAACTGTATGCAAACAAATGACTGATGTTAAATTGTGACTCTGATACAGCAATACTTGACACCATTTAACCGTGTGTAAAATAGAGCTCAAGTTCGTTTAAGAATGTTATCTACAAAATGTGTTCACAAATTAACAGGATTTGGCATTAGATAACCTACAATGGTTGATATGTCATAAAACCAAACCAAACAAAACCACTTGTGCCTAGGTGAAACCACTGATGTCTTCCTGGCAGACCTGTAGAAACTTTACCATTTGATGGCTTAACTGAATGTGGCCTTAACGCTGACTTTTTCCATGGGCTGCCTAATCATGTCTGGCAGCTTGTACCTCTTCCCAAATGGTAAAGATGGATATTCCCCATGAAACCCATACTGAAATATGATGCACTCAGAGCTGCATAACTTGTGGCTGTGTAGCCAATGTATAGTGAAGGAGGCCAACTAAAAAATAAGGGTATGAATGCAACAAACAAAAAGCTCAAGACCCTAAACTTCACAAATGTGGCACACGTTCCCAATGTCAAGAGCTTGGTCACATTTTTTAGAACTGTCTGGGAAAAAAGTCGGTCAGGGGATGACAGCTATGCACCAGCTCCTTCCCCAGACAAGATGTAAACTTGATGCTGCCAATGGTGAGAATCAATGTGTGTGGGTAACAGTGTGTCACGTCGGTCATTTCCAGGTGCTCTCACATCATGGTGATGCAGAAGGTGTGCTGCACATGATAGAAACAGTCCTGACAGGATTACCACCAATGGTGGAATGCACACATATGGAATCAGGTCTATCAGACTCTGACTAATCCATTGTGATGAAGGAACCACTTAGATTTAACCTCCAAGTTCTTGGCAAAATGTCTTTTCAAAATCAGGAGAGGTACAATTTCCTTGTGAGCCAATTTCTGCTTTCATGGTGGCACCAACACTCTTCATCAAGGAACCTAATTTCAAAACGGCGTTCAATCGGCAATGAAATAAATGGACAGCATCGTGGAAATTGACAGAAGACAGAGCCTGAGAATATTCCATGCCAACAAAAATCAGGAGAATATGAAGAAGTAGAGCAATGAATCAAAAAGGATTGGCTTATTCCTTATACATATTTACCAACCCCTCCACTCAGGCAGGATATGACACAAGGTCAATTTTTAAGCGGAGTTTAACAGGTTTGAATTCAGAGTTTTCCTTCTCCTAGACTAGTTGCCTCACCAAGGCTGAAGAACCAGTCTGCCCTACTATTTACCCATAGCTGGTGGGAGAATAATTGGATTCATACCTTTTCCAAGGGTATTAGTGCTATGTGAAATGCCATCAGTCTTGTCCAGGATTTGAACTTGTGTCGCCATGTCCATTTCCTATAATGATAACCGTTACACCACAGGCACCTCCTTATGAGCAAAATACTCAGACCCTAAGGGAATTATTCCACTAATGGCTGTCGTGCCACAGAACAAATCAAAAGTATGCCCTATGATGGATTACAGGGATCTCAACCTCCATGTCAATATGTATACTGCATACACTGATATTTGCACCAGCAAACAGAGCAAATAGAGATGACAAGGATGAAATGTCACACTGCTGGATCTCTGATCCACACATCTCCAAATGCACATCAATAAACTACTTTGTCTTTCATTTGTCTTATTGTCTTTCAAAGCAGAAAGTACTGCTTGACAAGACTGAGATTTGGTTTGAACATTACTCCCCAAATACTGATGTCCATTGTTGACACAAACATATCACCGGATGACCAAATGAAGTAGACAACCTCAGCTTATATCAATGACATTTATGTGAACAAAGATGTTGCAACTGCAACTAGTTTCACTTATCACACTATGGACTGGCTAGCAAAGTTTGGAGAATGACCAAAAGATGGAGTCCGGATACTTGGTATGGCTCTCTGGAGAGGAGATGATGTCCTATTTTGGAAATGTGAGAATGAACTCCTAGTTTTCCCAGAAATGATCACTAGGAGTAAGGTGTTCTTTTTTGCAAGAAGCTCATTGGACATCTTCCAGTATGCTGCAAGCTACAAGTGGAAGCCTAGCCTGGTGACAAAAGGATGACACAACTGGACCGATTATATCCCTCTCAGAAGGATGCTGAGAGAGATTGTCAACAGAGTAAATAAAGTTGACCCGTGTAAAGGCAAATGGTGCTTCAATGGTGAGGAGCTTGACATATGGATTGACAAAAGGTTCCTTGGTTACAGGTGTCCTGCTTGAATCTCATGGGTCTGCCATTAAGGACATGTGCTGGCTGCAACCAGATTCATATGCATGATTCATCCACATCACTGAGTTGGATGCAATCATAAAGGAGGTGAACTTAGCTATACACTAGGAAGCTAGGTCTCTACACCGAAAGGCTGATTCCCTGTGTGTCTATTAATGGCTCACTAATACATTGACCGGTAAAGCCAGAATGATCACTTAGGCTGCGAGTGAAATGCTCATCAGAAGACATTCCTAAACCTTCTCGGAATTGGTCAGGGAGTATGCAATGATAGTGGACGTTGCACCCATTAGGTCAAATCAGAAAAAGGTGTAAAGGAGGTAATAAGAAAGAAGGCAAAGCTTGTGCTGTAGACATGTGTAGCTGGTGGTGGTAGCATGGAGCCAAACCAAATATCATGAGGTGACTGTCCTCATGGTGTAATGGTTAAAGAGTTGGACTGTGGAATCTTAGTAAGCGAATTCAAACTCCAGCTGCGCTGTTACGTTCACTTCCGGACAAATACCCTTGGGAAAGGTATGAACCCCCTTATCCTCCCAGCTATTGGTTAAATAGTACCACTGCTTGCTGTTCTTCTAGAATGTTAGCTTTGACATTAAATAACTATAAAAGTTGATATGCCATTAAAGAAACTGAACCAAACCAAATACAATAAATGCAATTGCACAGTGGGTACCCTGGAGTAAAATAGATGACTTACTTTGTCAGGAATATAGGCCCTTACATAACAAAATGGGTAGCAAGATCCACATGTAGGTTCTGCCATGAATATCTGCCTATCGACTCTGTACTGATTTGATAACAAAAGGGGAAACTAGAATCAGCAAATATATGGCAGAAGTATGCTACCCACTATGGGGATGCTCACTACCTGACTCTGATTAATGGTGGGCCCTACCCAGTTTGTTGGCTTCTACAACAAAAGGATTTTGCTGCTATAATCTAATGTCTCAATTCTACTTTTATTGAGAGGAGCCTGCCCAAAGAGATCAGCATTCAATAGCAAGAGTTTTAGAGCATTTGCTGAGAGTTGTGATGTGTTTCCAATGTGCATATGCACCATCTGGAAACAACATTGTTGAACAATCCCATAGATCTATAAAGCAGATTGCTGCTAGAAAGCAATACACATTGCAATGTTACATCAAAGGATGAGGAAAGGAGACATTGTGCTGATGAGAGTTCAGCTGACTGATGTATGAGTGAATGGAGGACAGGTATATATTTAACCTACCCTTCTGCACAACCCAAGATCAATTTTTTAAGTGGAGTTTAACAGGTTTAAATTCAGAGTTTTCCTTCTAAGTGAGCAACTATACCAAGGTTAAAGGGGTTCAGTCTGCCCTACTATTTACCCATAGCTGGAGAGAAAATAGTTGGATTCATACCTTTCCTAAGGGTTTTAGTCCTATGTGAAATGCAATCACTCTCGTCCAGGATTTTAACTTGTGTCACTGTGGGAGTCGATCAATCCCACGTGTTTGGTGCACCTCTCCAGTTGTTGGGTTGCACTTTGGCAGGCTGTGTAGTCAACTGCACAACTTGGTCGGGTGTGCCTCATCACTGGAGATCCCTTTGGCTTCAGGGGGCCATCCCCCAGGCTTTAACCCTCTTTGGAGGAGTTAGGTTAATTGCCTGAGGCACTCCTCTTTAGGGGAATACCGACGGGCCCCAAGATATTTTTGCAAAATGCCAGGCATGTGTGAGCTGTGGCTCTGTGTCCAGACCCACCTTTAAAAGGCCTTGTGCCGTATTCCTCCAGTTGGTTGAACAGATGATAAATACAGTCACTGTGTCCATTTCCTACGACAGTAACCATTACACCACAAACATCTCCTAGTGGAGGACAGATACAGTCACATAACTACTGAGTCTCTAAATGATGTGTATGGAAAAAGTACCTCACCATGTGAGACACCTCTACCCTCTTCCCCATTCAGTGAGCAGTTCTGTGGAAAATGAAACTGCAGCATTGAGTGATGATAAAATAAATATGCCAGTGATAAATGACAAAGATGACCACTGGATCATTTGCACTACTGACCACAATGAATGTCAGCAGGTCATAATAGGTCTGCTTCAAGAAGTAAGAGAACTTACTCTACCATGTCTTCGAAGAAGAAGCAGCAGACGTAAAAGATTGCCTCACAGCTGCTACTCGTGTAATAAAGAGATCAGGAGGGAGTGATTGGTCAGTTGGCTGGAGGTAGGGGGACTGTAGAAATCACCGACTGCTTCTCTGCAGAGGGGTAAGAACCCCCCCCCGACCCCCATGAGTGTCCTGGATATGACACTAAACAATTTGATGGTGAAGTTCCAGTAATGCTGGAGCGTTGGGGAATGAAGAGCACCCTCTTTATTGCCATCACTCCTAGGTCCACTCTGGCCCAGAGTGGTAGCACCTGAGAGGGTCCTGTCTATGAGTCAAATAGAACAAATTGCGTATTTATGCTAAACTGAATTGCTTGAAATAGAACTGTTTTTGACATTAAAACTACTACACTAAATTGAATTATTTGAAAGAGAACTGTTTTGACAACTGTGTGTGGACAAAAACTATACTTATACTAAACTGAATTGTGTGAATTAGAACTGTTTGACAAAACTGAATTGCTTGAAATAGAAATGTTTTTGACAATTAAACTGTATACTTATGCTAAACTAAACTGTTTGAAATAGAACAGATTATTTGTATAAAAATGGATTTGGCATTAAATAACCTAAAACTGTTGATATGCCATAAAACCCAAACAACCAACCAAGCAGGAGGGAGTGGATACAGCCTATTTCCCCAACCTAAGCAACATAGGATCGCCCGTGCTGTGCACATGGGAATCAGTTTGGTTTGTTTTGGTTTTATGGCATATCAACCATTGTTGGTTATTTCATGCCAAATCCATTTTTATACATACAAACACTTCTATTTAGCATAATTACATTGTTTAGTTCTATTTGACCCATAGATGGGACCCTATCAGGTACTACAATTCTGGGCCAGAGTGGACCTAGGAGTGATGGCAATAAAGAGGTACTCCACATTCCCTAATGCTCCAGCATTACTGGAGCCTCCCTATCAGATTGTTTAGTGTCATATCAGGACACTCATTGAGGGAGTCTTACCTCTTTGCAGTTGGTGTATTCTGCAGTCCCAGCCAACTGGGCCAGGGAATCAATCGGTACAAACTGTGTGATTCTCACGAGACAGATGATTTCCATAATAACTCTACCAACTGGTATAAAAGTGGGTAGATATGTGTCCCAGAGACTTCAAGCATTGGCATTCCTCATGGCAGAAGTGAAAGATGTAGAAGTAATACTGACGTAAGTTAGCAAAATTAGTCGAGGGCAACCAGAAGGCTCCCTTTTCAATAGCTACTACACCGAGGTTTAGAGGAGGGCGCTACTCCTTTCCCTGGATTACTCTACTTTACCCTTGATACGTACCTTATGTTGCTGAGTGTTAAGCAAGGAGGTATCAAGTACCATTTTAAAAATCTTTGGTATGACGTGAACTGGGATTGAACCCAAGTCTCCTGGACCATTGGCGAACACTCTACGCACTGGGAACAAAAAAACTACAGATATTAAGACACAGTCAAGTCAGAAGAAAAAGACTTGTTATCACCAGATCACTGAAGTTAAGTAGCTATAAGTCTGTTGTGTAATTAAATGGGTGACCACTTAACTATAAGTAATACCATGTAAGGCCTGTGTGTTGACCAGAACAAAGCTTAGTAAATAACAAATAGTAAGTGACTTAGACAGCGTAATGGATAACAAGTTAAATGACATGCTGGACTATAACATTGTAGTGAGTTGGAATTTCAATTGTACTATTACATTTACTTTCAGACTAATACCCTTGGTAAAGTCATGAATCCTCTTATCCTCTGCCCTCACCCCCACCAGCTATGTGTTAAATAGAACTATAACGTAAGGGTAATGCAAATGTGGAGTTGATTACCTTTACATTATATTAACAAAAATAGAAATGAAAAGGAATGACGAAAATATCAAGTTTCTAAATTTTATTATTCAGCCTGAAGTGAAAAGGAAAAGCCTCAAGCTGAAAGAAAACAAGTCAAAAATATTGGCGATGATTACCAGAACAATTAGAGATGAGTGAAAGAATTTTGAGTCGAATTGTGCTGGGACGAATACTTGCAAAATTTGCTGAAGAGACTGAAGATGAATAAGTGTCTTCAGGCTGTGTTAGACTGAGGTGAATGCTGGAAATTCTTGCTGAGTCTTTACACTGTAATATGCCAAATATGAATTCTGGCAAAAACTTGTTGAAGTGACTAAAGATAAACAAATATCTTTAAGCTGTATTTGCAAAATTGAATGCTGACAAATCTCTTGATCAAATGAAGATAAATGCAGAATTCTCTGTCTGTAAAGAGTTAAATTGAACTCTGGCGGGATTCACAACTTTAATTATTGATGAGTGAAATCTTCAGGGTTGTAATAATCAACATGAATATGTTGAACTAGTCGGCATGGATATTGTATGCAAATGACTAGTGGTCCAGATATTCCAAGACTAAAGGGAGAGATAACAATTCTCCCCAAGAATACTGGAATGTGGTTTGGAGTTTGCTCTTCCTCAATCCGAACAAAGGAGAAAAATTTACAAGGTATGTAATCTAAATAGACTTGATTATCATGCAGGAACAGGTCTGCGTGTCTGGTCCCTTGGCAAGACTGAATGGCAACGTCCATTCTCATTGGTTAAAATGGTGTAATTCAATTTCCAACGGCCTAAGCTCTAGCTTTGGACCACATATTTGAATACAACATCATGGGGCGATTTAATGGTGAACTGGACACACAACTGAATATAGATTTTTCTGCTTAATTTAGCAGTAAAGAAAACATACAAAATGAATAAAGTTCTTTCTGCTACAGAACCATTGCTGTTCTATAAGAATACTTTGGTATTGAATAACCCGTGAAGTTTGATATGCTATAAAACAAAGAAACCAAGCTAGCCTAGAAAATCATTACTCCCACATACCTTTGAAAAAGATTCCTCAAAACAATGAAATGAATGTTTCCTAAAACTTGTAAAATAAAACCATTCATTCATTCAATAAATTCATGTTTCTCAAGTGTTTTCATTTGAGTGTATTTTGAGTTATTTCTACATGTATCATTTCCCAAATAAAATGGCTTATGAATCCTTGTATCACAAAGCTAAATCAATTAAAGAATTGTCAGCATTTGTTCAAATTTATTCTTTATATTTCACATAGTTTGTATTTATTGAAATATAAACACAAAATTGAAAATCTTGAGTTTGATCATAGCTTAGAAAAATGTATAGAATGACTTGAAATTAAAATCTTGAGGCTCTTAAAAAGTCTCAATGATACAAATCTCTCTTAATATTTCTTTCTTTCGCTTTCTCTCTTCCTTTCACTCTCTCATCTTTCTACCTCTCTTTCACTCTCACTCACTTGTTACCTCTCTTTCAGTCTTGTCTTCTCTCTTTTTTTTTTCTTTCTTTCTTTCTTTTGTTTCTTCTCCTTTAACCACCCCCATTATTTATATCTGGTGTTGGTTTTTGCTTTTACATCTTTGGAAATATACTCTTATTAAAGTAAACATTTCCTCCAATTGCAGATATCAGAACTGCTTGAAAGCCATGATACAATTGTGGTCAGTGAAGGTGCCAACACAATGGACATTGGACGATCAATGCTACAAAATTTGTTACCACGACAACGGTTAGTTGTTCCATATTCCTAAACTTATCAGTTTATGCAAAACATAGTCCTGATGATTTTTTCAAAAAACAAAAACCAAAATTTTTTTTTTTCTCTTCAAATGCCATTTCACTTTTTCACTACTTTGTGTTGCTATTGTCAAGAGAGATACTTATCATAATAGTTAACATTGTAAGAAATGGTATTGGCAATCCGAGTTCAATTCCTGGACAAGGCTGTTAACATTTTAATTTGCACAAATGCCTTCAGGAAAAGCATGAATCTATTTCCTTTCTCCCTAGCTATGTGTAAATAGTAGGGGCAAGACTGGGTTCTCTAGCCTGGGTTAGGCAACCAGTCTAGGTGAAAGAAAACTCTGAATTCAAACCAATGCTACTCAATGTGAAAATTGACCTTGTGGTATCTACATCCATTTGTCAAATTCCTAAAACTGTACCATCTAAAATGATAGTCAAGTTCCTAGCGCTGTCATCATCATCATCATCCAGTTGTGGTAAGAGCACGGAGTTCCCTAACTCTCTCCAACCATCTAGGTCTTTTAGGCTGAATCCAGTGTCTGCAAGTCCTTGCTGTTTGGTTAACTGTTGTGTCCATGTGTAAGAGTCTATATTGCTTATGAGCTCATCCTTGCTTCTCTAGCAGTGCCCTGCATGTCTTGTTCAGCTTACTTAAATGGTTTGTCAAACTGGAGGCAGGTGGTTGTATAGCTGCTATTTCATGGTGTATTGCTTTCAGGATTTGTTCAAGACAGCACATAACATTCTTGTGTAGTGCCCATCTATCTAAACCTCAATGCATTTTGTTAGCATCCATGTAGTTGTATAGATACAGCTACAACTTGGAAGAAATCCCATTTTATAATATCAGATTACCATATGATTGATAAACTCTCAATAGCATTCCACACCTTTTCTAGCCTTATAATCCATTCCATTTGGTGTTTTTATTGTTTTAACACCATATCATATTATGGTGATTTGCTAGTTTTAAATAATGTTTCTTTTACCTGGAAAAGGTTATTTTCTTTAAAAGTCTTATGTACCCAATAATTTTTACATTTCACAGTAAGGCTTTCTTATGCACAACATATGAAGGCTCAACAGCTCATTTAAAGATGTGATTTGGTTTGGTTTGATGGTATGTCAACCATAGTAGGTTATTTAATGCCAAATCCATTCTTATATATATAAACAGTTCTATTTCAAACAATTCAGTTTAACATAAGTCCACAATTTAGTTCTATTTGACCCATAGATTGGACCCTATTATGAACTACTACTCCAGGCCATAGTGAACCTGGGAGCAATGGCAGTGAAGGGGTACTCCACTTTCCCGGAGCCTCACCATCAGATTGTTTAGTATCATATCTAGGACATTCATTGGGGAAGTCTTACCTCTCTGTAGAAATGCAGTCAGTGTATTCTATGACCCCAGCTGACGGGCCATTTAAAGATATGAATAACTTGGCTGCTTACACAGGGGATTTGCTTATAGTGGTGAAATCTTGTATAAAACAAGACACAGTTTTTGATCGCAGAAGAAAGATGCACTGATATGCTCCAAATTCTCCTGAAGACCCCCCTTTAGAATTTGAATTAAATTTTTCCTTTGCCTAAACTAGTTGCCATACCAAGGCTAAAAAATCCAGTCTACCCTATTATTTTACTAATAGTCTGGAGGAGAAGAAATAGATGCATACTTTTTACAAGGGCATTAGCAACAAGTGAAATGCAAATAGTCTTATCCAAAATTTCAACCCATTTGGCTGAGGCTCTAGAATAAACCAACTGCACCTCCCCACCCTCAACAAGTGTCCTGGATATGACACTGAACCACCTGATGGTGTGGCTTCACAACTGCAGCTTTGAGAAATATGGAGTACGCCATCATTGCTATTACTCCCTAGTCCACTCTTGCTTGAATGGTAGCACCTGATAGGGTCCTATCTATTGGTTCAAATGGAACTTTTTAAGCATTGAACTGTGTGCAAACAAATGACTAATGTTGAATAGCACTACTTGAAATCCTTTGACTGTGTGCCTAAATTGAATTATAGCAATACTCCGAACCATTTAACTGTATGCAAATGAATGAATAGTGTTGAATAGAAATACTAGTGTTGAATAGCAATACTTGAAACCACCTCACTATGTGCAAATAAATACTTAATTGTGTAGAACCAAATTAGCTTTTTTTTTTTTTTTAGATAAAATTACATACAAACTATTCACATAGCCATCATATACGTATAATTATTTAACTGTATGCAAACAAATGACATGTAAAATGAAATTGTTAGTGTTACTTATCAATACTTGAAACCATTAACTGTGTGCAAAAATGATTTATACTAAATTGAACTAATAGTGTTAGATATCATCATCATGTCGTGCCGCTAGTACGGATATCCCTGACCCTCTCTCGCCACTTCTCCCTATCGTTCATCGCCTCTGGCAGGTTTTCAGGACTACATCCCGTATCCTCACATAGCTGCTGTATGTTTGTTCTAGCTGGTCGTCCTGCTTTTGCTCGGCCATATGCGAGGGTCCATGAGAGTACATCACTTATGAGCTCGTCCTTGCTTCTCCAGCAGTGTCCTGCATGTCTAGTTCGTCTAACTTGGATAGTTTTCGTGATGGGAGACAGGTGGCCATATAGTTGGAGCCTTGTGGGGTGTTGCCGCCAGGACTCGTTCAATACTGCTCCCAGCATTCTTGTGTAATTGCCGTCTAGCTTCTTTTCCAGCTGTTTAGTTAGTGTCCAAGTGTTAGATATAAATACATGAAACCATTTAACTGTGTGGAAACAAATGAGCTTTGGTTCATTTAAAAATGTTATCTACAAACTATTCATTTACAAATCCTATATATATATATATATATATATATATATATATATATATATATATATATATATAAAGAGGATTTGGCATTAAATAACCTACAAGGGTTGATATGTCATAAAATCCAATCAACCAACTTATCCAGAATTTGAAAACAGCTTACTAAGTTCATTTGCTATGATGATAAATATTAGATCATGCATACCTCAAGACAAATCTCTCTATCGAGAGAATTAGTCCAGGAATAACATCATCATTGTTGTGAACTAGTAAAAGGTCCGGAAGAAAGACACGAACTCTGGATTACGTGAAACAAGTATATTGAACGAAAGTATAAATACAGCATAGGTAAAAGAGTGTTGAACGTCAGTCTGACTGCCAAAGTGTTAGGCTGGAGTTAACTTTACACCGAGATGAATATTCTCCCGGTATTCATAGTAACAGGAAGATTTCATTATAGTCTGTAAGGTAGGTACCATAACAATCATCATCATCACACCTTCTGATAAAGGTGGTGGTTTTGTCATTATGGACTCTACACATTGCAATAACAAAAACACACACTAAGAAATTTCTCTACAAACTATAAGTGAAAATATAAACATTTTCAATAAGTCTGATAAAAAAATGAATTGCAAAAGAAGATAAGTTCTGGTCTTCATTAATTGATTACCACCCAACAATTCCTAAAATTTATGGACTTACTAAAACTCCCAAATCTGGAATTCCTTTACAACAAATTATTTCTGAAATTGGAACTGGCTTTCCTGTAACATCACACACATCAAGAACACTGATAAACTCCTCAATAAAATAGATAATATGAATATGGAAAACAAATCTCTAATCAGTCCCAAAATAAAACCTTTATACTCCAAATTCCTTTTAATAAATGTATTAAACATTAGAAAATCACTAAGTAAACCAACATTACCTTTACCTGTTAACAAAAAAATGAGTGTGTGTGTGTGTGTGTGTGTGTGTGTATATATAAAGTAAATAATGGAGTGTAATCCGACAATATATATAGAAAAACTGATAACAAGGTAATCCAAGTAGAAGAAGAGATTTATAGTGTCGACTTTGCTTCTCAATAAATCTCTCCTTCTACTTGGATTACTTTGTTATCAATTTTTATACATATATATATATATATATATAATATTATCTGTTACTCAAATTTTTTATTATATAAACATATACAGAAAGAATATGGATTCACACTTTTGTGCTTTGTTACATTGTTAGATACTAAAAATAAAATGACTCATCTCTGGCACGCCACATTAGTTAATAAAAAAAAAAGAATAGGTCACAGAACACATAAAGGAAGCGATTTTTCAATCACTACCACTTGGGTAGAAATAACTATAAAAAGTTACTACCTCCATTGTCAACCTTGACGAAGATCAAAATAATATTTTTTTTAAATATTACTACCTGTTTCATTATAATTGTTATTTTTGCATATGAACTTTATTCACCGAGTGTAACAACAATACTGAAGGAAAATAATATTGCAATACCCTAAAGGACAATGGAGATTTTCATCTACATACAGTATATTCAAGCATTGGGTTAATAGATATTCTGATAAAATGTTCGAAGTCTTCATTTGTTAATGCCTTAGCATCTCTCATACCAGGACACTGGTATGTAACATTCTGCAAGTGTACAAAACTTGCTGATACACTCCTTATTTTTTGCCCAGTCAGCTGGGGCTGTAGAATACACTAACTGCACCTCTGCAGACAGGTAAGGCACTCCCCCATGAGTGTCCTGGATATGTCACTAAACAATCTGATGGTGAGGTTCCAGTGATGCTGGAGCTTTGGGGAATGTGGAGCACCCCTTCATTGCCATTGCTCCCAGGTCCACTCTGCCCCAGAGTGATAGCACCTGATAGGGTCCAATCTATGGGTTAAATAGAACAAACTGCATACTTATGCTAAACTGAATTGTTTGAATTAGAACTGTTTGACTCAACTGAATAGCTTGAAAGAGGAATGTTTTTGACAATTAAATTGTACTTACATTTAAACTGCGTGCTTATGCTAAACTAAATTGTTTGAAATGGAACTGTTTTTGACATTTAACTGTGTGTAAACAAACTCTATACGTATACTTAGCTGAATTAGAACTTTTTGACTAAAGTGAATAGCTTGAAATAGAAATGTTTTTGACACTTAAACTGTGTAATCATGCTAAACTGAATTTTTTGAAATAGAACTGACTGACTGCATAAAAATGGATTTGGCATTAAATAACCTACAAAGGTTGATATCCCATAACCCCCCCCCCAACCCTCACCCCTTATTTTGGAACCTGCATTTCTATTGATCTGTCTTTGGGATCATTTACTGTAATTTATCTATTTTACCAGAACATTTCATCTTGAGTAAATTGAAATACATATTCAATGTGTTGCAATTTTATTTCTCCTCAAAGACAAAGGAGATTCAGATCATATCATTTTTTTTTTTAATTTAGGCTGGATGCAGGGTCATTTGGAACAATGGGTGTTGGTCCTGGTTTTGCTATAGCAGCTGCTATGATGTGTAAGTATGAACCAGAAGCCAAACAGAAACGTATCATTTGTGTGGAGGGAGACAGTGCTATTGGATTTTCAGCTATGGAGCTTGAAACAGCTTGCAGGTAAAGTAATAATTATGTTGAATATTAATGTTCAAATGAGATTTAAAAATCGAGTATTAGGTTGATGCAGATATTCCCAGCACAATTTTAGAGGGCTATTGCAATGCAAAATAATTATTATTTGAGTCTAATTAATTTCGAAGTAAAAGTTTCGTCGTCAGAGACTTTTTTCTAAATGAACACGTTGTTATATGTTCTAAGATTTTGTACATTGTAAACATGATGTTACGTGGGGTGTTAGAACGCTATGTTGGGTGTTGTAACCATGGTGCCACGTGGGGTGTTTAAACACTATGCAAAATAGACGTGACTTCAGTTGTCCTAATCTATTTCATTTTATTTTTTATTTATTCAGACTTAAATACTACTTAAAATGGGCATGTTGATTAATGATATATTCAGTATTTAATTCTAACCTATTGTTAATCTGAGGGTGTAACTTAGCTATTAATAAAGCCTCCTTAATTCTGAGATTACCAACATTATGTACTATTGCTTCTGTTTTAATGGAAAAATTATCATTATTTTTGCATTTAATTGAATATTTATGGAATGAGGATACACATGTGTTGAGGTGTTCTTTAATTCTGATGTGGAGGGGGCAGATTGTGCCTCCTATATAAAAATTATGGCATTTTAAGCAAATTAAACGATAAATAGTGTAAGTTTTTTTGGCATATGCTTGGATCTCTTATTGGGCAGTTGGCTAGAGTGCATGTTGTGACAGTATTGTTTTTTTTCTTTATGTATTGGCATAGTGAGGGTCCAAAGTGGGCCTATTGTATATCTAGCCCTTCATTGTAAATAGCCCTGCGTATTTCTTTGGTGATAATTTCACTGAAATGTGGAAGTTTCAGGAAACGGGTTAGAGGGTCTATATAGTTTCAGTGATTTCTTATTATTTAAATGTTGTGTGACTGATGTTCGATAATCCTTGTTAATGCGGGTATTTATAACGTGTGCAGTGTGTGTAATTTTGTCTTCTTTTTTTTTTTTTTTTTTTTTTTTTTTTTTTGCTGCATCTATTGTGAATTTGTTTAATTTCATTTCTAAAAATAGAAGCAATAGTACATAATGTTGGTAATCTCAGAATTAAGGAAGCTTTATTAATAGTGAAGTTACACCCTCAGATTAACAGTAGGTTAGAATTAAATACTGAATATATCGTTAATTGATATACACATTTTATAAATACATATTTAAGTTTGAAAAATAGATAAAAATAAAATGAAATAGATTAGGACAAACACCCCATGTGGCACAATGGTTACAACACTCAACATAGCGTTCTAACTTTGAAATGAATTAGACACAAATAATTATTTCGCATTGCAATAGCCCTCTAAATTGATTCAATAAAATAGAATAAAATAATTTATGCAATGCTTCAAGCAAATTACAAAATACTGTTAAGGAAATTTTTTACATAGCTTCTGAATTTTTCAGAAGGTATCAAAATAGGTTCTAGATGAATTTATTGAAAGAAACATAATCAGTGTTTAAGTACTTGCCTTTCTTTTCTTATCCAACATATATATATCTACACACACACACGCACACAAAATTGTTTTTTGTTGGAGGGGAGGATACAAGATATAAACAGTAGATTTATTATGATATTCCTAAAATAACCAATTGGTAAAGCTGAAGTTTTCAACCATCCAAATTGGCTCATTTCTTTGGATGCATTTTTCACTGCACAGTATTCAGTGTGAGTATTTCAAATCATGAAAGCTTTAGCACACCATTTACTTATTAAAAAATGTGAACCATTATAATAAGAATTTAAAAATTTTAATAAAATGAATATTAAAAAAATACAAATCATAATAAATATTAAATAACTGAATTATAACCATGTACATTAGTAAGTGTCCTCGTGGTGTAATGGTTAAAGCGATGGACTGCGGAATCATAGTAAGCGAGTTCGTACTCCAGTCGCGCTATTACATTCACTTTCGGGCAAATACCCTTGGGAAAGGTATGAACCCCCTTGTCCTCCCAGCAATGGGTTAAATAGTACCACTACTGTTCTTCCAGGAGAATGGCTTTGGCATTAAATAACCTAACAAAGGTTGATATGCCATTAAACAAAGAAACCAAACCATTAGGAAGTAAATAAAGGATAATTAAATTGATATTGTTATGCTTCCTTAACTTGGTTGAAGTTATCATAGAAATTAAGTTATTCCAGAAAAGTATCTAAAATGTAAAAGTTGGCAACCATAGACAAGGGT
This sequence comes from Sepioteuthis lessoniana, assembly GCA_963585895.1. Lineage (NCBI taxonomy): Eukaryota > Metazoa > Mollusca > Cephalopoda > Myopsida > Loliginidae > Sepioteuthis > Sepioteuthis lessoniana. The sequence continues at coordinate 60,719,478 of OY757919.1, forward strand.
GACCCAAAGGCTCCCTTTTCAATAGCTACTACACTGAGATGTAGAGGAGGGCATTACTCTTTTTCCTTTTTAAGAAAAACAAATATATTTCATACTCAAAAATACATCTATAACATTGTGATCACAATTTGAGAGCTACATTATCAAAATACATTATATAGTTATGATGAAAATTGAAAAGGTATTTATGAATTAAAAAGAATTTAAAAAAAAATATTTTTACATTGAATTGCAAATGGATTGTTGACTTAAAACTTCATTCCTTTCAAAAAGCTTATATTTTAAAAAATAGATGAAAAGTAATTTTTTTTTTAATTGGATGAATATTTAGTTTAGGTGAGTTTGCCACGTTTAAAGAATTTTTGTTTTGTTTTTTCTTTAATGTAATATTAGGTGCATTAAATTAAACAAATAAAAAAAATGTTTTTTAAAACAATGAAACCCTAATATCCCCCAGAAATTTAAGTGTGAGGTTCAGTTTACATTGTAACTGCAAGAAGAAAATGAACTTTTAAAAAAAAAAATTGTATGAAAATGATTAAACTTGCCTAAAGGAAATCTTGATTTATTCCCCCCCCCCATATATTCTAATTTTTGAGTACACAACAAATTATTTGACTGTATTAGCATCCTTTTTGTTTATATAAAATTTGATGAACTTGAATATATAAATTCATACTGTATGAATGTTTAAAAAGAAAGAAAAGTTTGTGGAATATTTTTTTAATTTATATGTAGAATGTAAAATTGTGTCACTGTACCTTACTGAAAAGTAATTATATAATGGTAATTCTTTAGGGATGATCATCATCTCTTTGTACACACCTTTTTACATTTTAAAATGATCTCTGATTGGTCTAATGGATAGAGTGGGAGACCTGGGTTCAACCCTAGTACGAGTCATACCAAAGACTCAAAAAATGGTACTTGATGCTGCCTTGCTTAACACTCAACATTATAAGGTACGAATCAAGGGTAAAGTGAAGCAATCCAGGGGATGCAGTAGCACCCTCCCCTACACCTTGATGTGGTAGCTATTGAGAAGGGAGCCTTTGAGTCACCCTCAACTACAGTCACCAACTTTACCTTACTTAGTATTTAAACAATTTGCTACTAATCACTTTTAAAAAAGAAATATTATGCAGTAATTGTCAAATTTTATTGATTCCAACATCAAGAAGGCATTTAGTTTTTTGGCCTGAATATATAGGAGCCCCTGTAGCATAATGGCTAAAGTGCTGGACTGTGGCCATGTAGTGAGTTGAAACTCCAATCATGCTATGGATTAAAATTCATCACCATTATTCTTCTACTAGGATGGCTTTGGTTTTAAATAACCCATAAAAGTTGATATGCCATTAAACAAAGAATATCAACTTTCAGAAAAATGTTGGTTTTATTTAATAGAACTATAATATTTAATGAAAAAACATTCTAAAATATTTTTCATAATTTATCAAGATTAAAAAGCTAAACTCGTCCTTCTATTTCAAAACTTGCAAGTTAATTTAGATCCCTTCAACATGTTGAAATTCCTTAATGGCTTCAGCAGTCCTAGATTTTGTATTTGTTAAAATACTTTTAACAAGTACTTTCTATAACCACCTTGGGTCTATAGAAAGTACGAGTCATAGGTCACATACATAAGCTGCTACTTAAGAATTATCTTTAAAAATTTGTACTTCAACGAGTGAAGTATTTGGTATGTTATGGAAGACTTCATCTCCGAAAATGGTTCCTACTAATAGTAGGTATACTCACTTTTATGTAATAGTGAAAAATCTTTGGCAAAAAGGTGGACTATATCTGTCTTCAATGAAACTTTAAAATTTGAATTGTCATTTTGGCTTTAATGTTCTGGAATGCAAAATATGGTTTTTAGTCTGCACATTCTGTTATAAGTGAGGGCTACATTTGACACCTGGAGGAAGAGTATAAAGAAAAATTCTTCCTTTGTAGTAAATTGTATATCCATAGCCTCTAAAAATGAAGTATCAACCTTTTTTTTTTTCTCCCTCAAATAAAAAGAAACAATTTCAGATGCTACAAATGAACATTTGCATTGACTTGTCAATGAAAATGATTTGGGGGGGGGGTGAGACATCTAAAAATGTCTTTGATTTTTCTTTTATAGGCCCTCTTCACACTAATGTTTTTCTTTGATTACTCTTTCTTGTTGGAATGCAAGGTTTAATATTGCTAAAAAATTTTCCTAAATTAGAGAAATGCTTTCTTTAAATAATCAAAAAAACTTCCTCAAATTTTTTTTTCTTTTGCAGATATCATCTTCCGATCATATTTGTTGTTTTTAATAACAATGGCATCTACAACGGCCTTGATACAGACAGTTGGAATGCTATTCAAGAAGCAGATGCTGATCTTGCCCTTGTGTAAACTTCAATTTATCTTTCTCTTTGCTGTTTATCAAATGTTGGTATTTTCACTTATCATTATCCATTAAAGTATATCAACCCAGGCAAAGCATAATTTCTACTCTACACTATAATCCTGATATTTCAGGCTGAGAGAAATATGCAAGATATTAATAGTAAATGGTTTCATATTGTGACCACTTAAATAGCTTTAAACACAGCTGGCTATACTCAAGTTTGAATTCGCCCTGCAGTGAGGTAAGGCGCTAGGACGGAATCCTGGTGGTTGAGCAGTCATTGATCCGGTGACAGAATGATCAATGACTTGTAACACACCACTTTGGCCCTTGCTTGGTCTGACGGGTGGTCAGATAGGCCCGATCCAATCAATTGGCTGCTCATGTCAAGCCCTTGCACCTATATGTTTTATCCCAACTGTGCTTTTAAATCTGCACTTGCAGCAAATTCCCAACCCTTATCTTTTAGGTGCTAGAAGGTGGCTGAAGGTCAATTGTATTGAGAGAATAGAAAATCAACCAGGGCTGAAAATCTGAAATTGACAACAGCTCAAAAACCTATCCTCAGTTCGAGTATACTAGTTGTGTATCCCTGTCTCAACCAAGGCAAATGGGTTTTCCCTTTGGTACATTCCCAACACAAGTTGGACTCTGTGGTGGGTGGTGGCACATAGAGCTAGCGAAAAATATACAACATATAGGGCGTCTACAAATAAAAAAACTAAATGAAACCTGTCCGAATCAGATTCAGAGAATGAAGCAGCAGACTTCCCCAGATTCATTGTTATTGAATCTTTGGAGGAGGTCAGGCTAGCCAAATTTTCTCCTTTCCTCAGAGAAAAAGTTATTTCAACAAGGGCTACACTGAAAAATGTTAAGAAAACCAGGAACAGCAACTTGCTAGTTGATGTGGGCTACCGGAGGCAGGTAGAAAACATATTAAAAAGGAAAACCTTTCATATGACAAAATCCAGGCCTTTCTCACATGAAAAGCTCAACACTTCCAAAGGAGTTATCAGATGTAGGGAGTTGGCATTGGCTACAGAAAAGGAGATAGCATCAGCCTTGGGAAAACAGGGAGTTACAAGCATAAGAATTTCCATTTGAAAAGGTGAAGAATGAATCCAGACCAACATTTACATCCTGACATTTAATCAGCCTTATACTCCCAAGCAGATGAAGATCAGCTATTGTCTTGTGAGTACATCTCAGCGCCTCTGTGGTGCTTCAAATGCCAAAATATGGACACCACTAGGAAGCCTGTAGAGGATGACAGACATGTACCAAATGTGGTGAAAAGGACCTGGACTATAGGGTGGAACGTTAAAATTGTCGTCCTAAAGAAAACAACACTACAGTTTTATTTTAAAACTTTTATTGAAAAAATCAATTCAGGTAACTTGATTATGCAGTAGAGCTGACATTTACTCAATGTAGCCGCCTTCAGTCTCAATCATTGCCTCGATATGGATCTGGAGCCGGGAGCATGCCTTTTCCACAAGCGCCGGCGGATGGCGGCGATCAGGCTAGCTTTGGTGTTGTGGGAGGTCATGTTGGTGATGTTCTCGATGTATGACCAAACGAAGTAGTCCAGCGGGTTCAGGTTGGGGGAGGAGGGGAGCCAGTGAGAGAAGGGTACAAAGTCATAGCACTCCTTCTGAAGCCAAGCCTGGGTCGGGTCTCTTTGGACTTGTGGGCCGGCGCCGAGTCCTGCTGCCACACCCAGGGTCTGCCACCGGCCACCTGATTGCACCAGGGGATCACCTCACTCTTCAGCACATCCACGAACACTTTGGTGTTGACTTTCAAGCCGACTTCGAAGATGTGAGGTGGCATGATGTGGCCCTCACTTGAAAGGCACACCAAAGACCATAACTGTAGCCGGAAACTTTGTTTTCATCACCCTGGGCACGTCCCTGTTATTTGTGGCAATGAGGGTGCTGGCAATGGTCCTCTTGTCATAATTTGGATCGGTAGAGAGCATGAGATGTACAGTGGCGCATCTCCGATCTTGCTCGTTAAACATTGTGTCACTTTCAGACATGATAGAAGGCTATCGCTCTTGGGATTTGTACACAACTGGCCAACTAGTAGATGGTCTGCAACAAAAAAGAAAACCAGTTTTTATTAAATGGAAATGGAATCATGTCGTCTTTTCTAGGGCGACAATTTTATCGTTCCACCCTGTATATGGAGGAAAATTGCTTGAAGCAAATTAGATGTACAAACTGCCGACAAGATTATCCGGCTAACATAAGATCTTGCAATGTTTACAAAAAAGAAAAGGAAATACTTGAGGAAATACACAAGGAATATGCCCTCCCTGGAAGCAAGGAAAATCGTAGGGACCTACTTGGGAGAAAACAGCTAT